>JASJOG010000194.1:502500-620614 GCA_030142905.1 Heliopora coerulea | reverse complement strand
GTTTTATTGGATAACACACAGCTAGGTATCGATCGATGCTCACAAGGGTTACAGTGAAGAAGGAGATTCCTGTGAAATAAACCGCCGAAACTTGCATTGCTACCCATAATGTGGGGTTGTAAATACTGTATATTTCCCTGATTTTTAGAGCGATAAAAAGTGGTTGGGTGACCAGCCCGACTGAGATGTCCGTGATAGCCAGAAGCATAAGCAGAAAGTAATGAGGGGTTCTCAAGGATGGCGTTTTGAAATAGATGATAAGAAACACGGTGTTTGCTAATAGGGTTATCGGAGCGGAGACCATATTTATTACGATGTGAAGAATATTCATTGCCACCATCCAATCCTCCATTGGTCCGCATGCATAACGAGGTTTTAGGCATTTAACCATATCGATGTGATTATCTCCAGTAGAGCTAATAGTATCGTTTACTTCGGTCATGCTGACTTGGGGGTCATTCACCAACTCGAAAATTTGATGGTTAAGTTTGAGATTTAAATTACTGGCCCTTGAGCTTGCAAAAATTGTTGAAGGAAATTTTAAAAACGAACAGTGGAGATGAATCCGTATTTGGTCAAGTTTACTTTAGATTTAAATTGTACTTTCCTAAGTTCCTGTTAAATTTTCGTAACTGTTTGATGTTTGAGAAAACGTGAGGACTTGGATATATTAAGGTAGATGAACGATGTTTAAGTTCGATATTCAGAAAATGATTTCTGAGCCCTAGACGGTGATCAAACCCGCAACCTTCTGATGACCGGGTAGACGCTCTAACCCATTGAGCTACCGGGACTCAGATGGTGAGCTAAGGTGCAAATTCGATAAATATGTGCGACCTAAGCGGAAGCCACTGTATACTAATAATGATTGAAATAGTTTGATGTTTGAGAAAACGTGAGAACTTGGATATATTAAGGTAGATGAACGATCTTCAAGCTCGATATTCAGAAAATGATTTCTGAGCCCTAGACACGGATTGATCCCGCAACCTTCTGATGACCGGTTAGACGCTCTAACCATTGAGCTACCGAGACTCAGATGGTGAGCTAAGGTGCAAAATTGATATATATGTGCGACCTAAGCACATATATATCGAAAATTTCGTAACTTCCTGTTTTCAAGATGGAGTGACGTACACTCTTGGGTGTTTGTCCTTTGTCAAAAGCTTGCCGGGCGATATTTAGTTTTAAACTTCATAAGTTGAGATTATTAAGTTACAGGTTAACTAGAAGCGTAGCAATTTAAGTAGATGTCCGTGGCGATTTGCACAAGGAGCAAAAATATTTCTGGAAAAGGGACGTGGAAAATTTCCCTGTCAAAAGCAGGCCGTGCGGTAGTTAATCTTAACAAGAAATTGTTTGATGAGTTAAGATTTACAAATTTGCAGTCTGGCAAAAAGAATAACAGTTTAAGCAGATGTCCAGCAGCTACCTTATCGTGACTAATTTTCGCGGTCACTTAATTTCGCGAATTTGAAACACATTTCGTGATTTGGCCACAAAATCATGTCAAAGGGAACGAAATTTTGTGAATAATATTCTTAGATTTTAAATAAGTGCAGATGATAATATTGCTATAATTTAACAACATTTGAGTGTAATTGTAGACACACGGCCGTTTGAAGACCAGCTCTTCACATCGTAAGCCATGGCTTTCCAAGAAAACATGCTGAAACTCTTGATGTCGTCGGAAGAGAAATTTGTGACATGACCGTCAAAAGTTTATTCAAGACAAACTGTTGAAATGTTACGTTTTAAGACAGGAGTCCACTGGAAGATTTGGTTGTACTTTGACAACACTTTGGAGAAAGTGTTAGAAACGACGATTGTCGAAGCTTTCATGAACAGTCTGGAAGAAATATAGCCAGCTGCTAATAGACTTCAACTGTTAAAGTTAGGTTAGGGTTAGGGTTAAGGTTAGGATTAGGGTTAGGTTTAGGTTGAGGTGAGGTTGCCCAGATTACAATCTGGCCACGAATCAAAGCGTTGTTCCAAAATTTAGAACTGACGCTGTAAGTCGTAGGATGAATATTAATGCCCAGCTCAAAATTCGAATTTTGAGCTGGGCATTAACATTCATCCTACGACTACGATTCCCGCCTAGTATATCCTTGGTCAATATTTTAACTGACGCTATAAGGTTATTAGAACGGGTGGAACGGCTGGTAATAACTCAAGCAGTGATTGGGCAATCCATCCTTTCTGTCATAACAGGGATTAAAGGGTCAGTCTTTACTAAAACTTACCATTGTGCCACGTGATTTCTATTACTCAAACGTAGAAAAAAGTGGACCAAAACTTTAAGGGAAATAAGTTTCCTTTGCACAAGGGGGTGAGATTGATAGCCTGCTGGTCTCCCACTTAGAAAACAATCCTAATCGAGTCCAACGGTAAAATTGCTGCCCGTTGTGATCGTCTTCGTAAGATGGCAGTAAGGAAAGGCTTGAAAGCGGGCCGTCTCGAAAGAATTGAAAACGAGACGAAAAGGGTGCAGCCTGACGAAAAAGGTGTAGCTCAACAGGTAGAGCGACGGACCGGTATCCCGAAGGTGCGAGTTCAAATCCCGCTCGAGTCAACGTTTTTCAGTTGACTTCGGCAGTGTAGGTTAATTGTGAAGTTATCATTTCATAATACCCTGAGGATGATTCTGAAATACAACTGGTCATGTCACGTGAATTTAAGATTATCTATGCATAGCAACAGGATCATGCTATGCAAATATAAATTTTACGCGAACTTTAGATATCAAGCAAAACATGAATAACATTTTGTTGCAATTTTTTTTTCATGCTTGGCATACCACAACCTAGACCACTAACTATTGCTTTTTTATGTATTAACCATTGCCTGGGTGAGTGTATAAGCAAACTTAACATTGATCTAGATAACGTAGATAAATGGCTAACTGCCAATAAGTTAACACTGAATGAAGGGAAAACGGAATTTATGCTGATCGGATCCAGACAGAGACTAAACCAATTTTTCGGTAATCCTAATATAATGCTTGGCAACCATACAATACAACAGGTGCCAAATAAGAAAGTTTTAGGAGTTATTATTGATGAAAATCTAAAGTGGAATGAACACAATGATGCTCAATGCAAAAACATTTCTAAAGCTATTGCGCTGTTAAGGAGAGCAAAACAGTTTGTAACTCACGAAGCACTCTTAAATATGTTCAATTCACTTGTACTGCCCCACTTCACCTATTGTTCGATTGTATGGAATGATGGGAATTGCGCTCACATTGATAAACTATATAAATTACAAAAGCAAGCCGCTCGAGTGATAACGGGTTCTAATTACGAAATAAGATCAACAGGAATTTTTGATGAATTACAATGGGAACCTATAAAAAATATTCTTAGGAAAAGGGAGAATATTATGACATTCAAGGCGTTGAGAGGCATAACTCCCAGTTACTTATCAGACCTCCTTACCACTTGTCATAATGATTCACATCAATTGAGAAGTAACAATAGAAAACTTTGTTTAAAAAAAACCAAAAACGAATTACTTAAGAAAAAGTTTCTCATATCATGGAGCTATGTCTTGGAATGACCTACCACCCGTAATCCTTGACAGTTATGAACAACTTTCAGTCTACTCATTCAAAAATACACTCAAAAATCATGTTAATTTAGAGACAAATCTCTCATTAAGTTAACTCAATATAATCTATCTATACTTCAAATTTGTATGTTATTAATATTAAATTCGAACTGCTGTAGTATTTTATTTTATTTTTTTTAAGTATAATAGAAATGTGTAAATATTTAGTAATAGATATCTTTGTATAGAGTAAAACGGCCCCTTGAAAACCAGCATTATCTACGCTGAAGGGCTACCGTTTTAAAATAACTTTAAATAATAATAATAATGATATAGAATATCGCGGATCATTTTAAATTTGTATGTAGCGTTACTTGTTGCTACTCTTAGGTAATGTTGAACTTACACAGCATAACCAGTCGCTATACTTTTTTTATAGACCTCGTAGTTACCACGATTAACTTTAATTAGAGAAATTAACGCTTTTAAAATGAAGTTTTCAATCTTTCAATCAAAAAACCAAATAGAGATTAAGCTTAGCTGCTACCGTCCTAGGATACGTGTTATTCAACTCTTCTGTCGGCGAACAAAATCGTCCGGGGTTAGCCTGAGTAAATTGATACAAGACATGTCCGGACAGAAAGGAGGTAAGGAGGAGTTCAAAGTTCGACGTTTAAAAAGACTAAATGTTGTACGTGGTTTTAGATGTGATGGATGATATTGTATAACTGAGATGTCCTTTCGTTTGGTAAAAAAAGAAAACAAACGATGGAGGTCAAATTTTACCAAGTTCCACGAAAACTACCTCACGTCATGGGTGGTGTTTCATTTCCCAGAAACCAAACTCATCAATCGCCATGTGATAATTTCTTGGAAATGATAGACTTTTGAAACTTTACGGTTTTTGCCTACTTCCGACCACAAACAGAAGGATGGATATTTTCGGCTCGGAGTTATCTACACAAACCAGCTGTCACCACTCCGTTTATGTTGAGTGGCTGGCAATAAATTTCCTTGCCACGCTTTAGACATTAACTGGGTCGATGCATTCCAGAGTTGTGGATGAAGCGCGCGTACGCAGTTTGGTGCCAGTAATGAGCAC
Organism: Heliopora coerulea; assembly: GCA_030142905.1. Taxonomy (NCBI): domain Eukaryota; kingdom Metazoa; phylum Cnidaria; class Anthozoa; order Scleralcyonacea; family Helioporidae; genus Heliopora; species Heliopora coerulea. The sequence goes on along the minus strand of JASJOG010000194.1, from coordinate 615,960 downwards.
GCGTATGGCTTCACGAATGTTTATGTTTTTGAAGCAGTAAAACAAAGGATTAAACGACGAGTTCAAGAGTACCAGGGTATCCGCAAATGGTAGGAAGAAAAACAAGTACAAAGTATCCACGCCGACCACTGTCTTATAGCCCAACCCCATTGCTGTAGGAAGATAGCTCAGGACCATAACCACCAACAAACAGACAATAGTTTTTGCCAAACGAGCTTCCTTTTTCACGTCCGTTCCACGCGTTACCTTTCGCATTCGTTCACTGCCGGAGAATTGGCGTCCGTTAACCCTTCGATGAATCTTCGCATAAATGAAAGCGTTGACGACGAACAGGATAAGAATTATTCCGCCAGTGAACATTGAGAAAGCTCTGTAGAATTCCTCAAAAACAAACCGCAGTATGGGAAACGATAACCAAACTGTCCAAACTGTGAAAGCGATGATAGCCATGCGGTTTGTTGTGATTTCATTACGATGTTTGATTGGTCGACACACAGCAAAGTATCGCTCGATACTGACAAGGGTGAGGGTAAGGAAGGATAAACCAGAGAAGTAGTACACCGTAGATCGCATAGCCACCCACAATGCGCAGTTGTGAATACTGTAGATTTCCATGATTTTTCGAGTGATAAAAAGTGGTTGGGTGGCCACGCCAACGGAAACGTCCGTGATAGCCAGAAGCATAAGGAAGAAATTATGTGGAGTTCTCAAGGACGGTGTCTTGAAATAGGTGACTAGAAACACAGTGTTTGCTACGATGGTTATCAGTGTGGAAACTAAGTTTATCGCGATGAGTAGAGCATTTGTGGCAACCTTCCACTGCTCCATTGGTCCGCAATAGTAAGGAAGTTTAAAGCAATCGCCAAACATATTGTCACCGCCGCAATCTCCAGTTGAGCTGTTCGTATTAGTGGCTTCGGTCATGCTGCTTCCACGTCAAGTACGAAGTCGAAAATATATCACGTTAATACAAGAGTGAGAGATTTAAAACTGGATGTCTTGCTGTGCGTCGTAGATTCCGTAATTCAAAGTAAATTTGATGATTTCGCGAGCGTTGAGATTACGGTGAAATAAAATGCAGGAAATCTACCTGAAAAGTAACATGTTGAAAAGAAAATTAGTGAGGTTTCAGCCCCCGCATAGACGTCATAAACCAGGAAATTTCAACGGCGTTGTACAATAGCCGAATAAAGAAATGAACTCTGCAATGAAGTTTATCACTGAATACGTTTTTAAAGTCGCACTCAGGTTTTCAAAGTCTAATATTAGTGTTTAGTCAAGCCCTTGGTAATGACAAGAATAATATTAACTTGTCGCTTCCTCTTTCAATTCTCGCTAAAAACGGTGATGATTAAAAACTCAACCCAAATAGATATCGCGCGATAATTTTAATACCTGTACTGTACTTTATGACCAAACATGCCTAGCTTAGTGGCAAAGCTCGTCAAGTTATTAACAACTGAGTTAGTGTATTGCCGTAACAGCGCAAACTCGTTCGTCAGAATGTTGAGAACTTTTGTCGAGGTGCTTCTTAAAATCAACTAATTTTAAAAAAGAAACCATAGTTAGAGCTGTGAGTTAATGATAGTTCTTTATTGTTTTAGTGCGTGCGTGAGATGTTGCAAGTGACGTGAACGTATTAAATGAAGTGGACAGCCCGTTAAGGACCACTTTCGGTTTGGATCATCGGTATCCCGATTTTATAATGAAACACAGGCCATGAGTTTCATCTGTATTTAGCGCTTCGAATTCAATCATTTACGAGGTGAGACTTCAATTTTAAATCTTACGCAACGGTAAGATCTCTGCAATGTTTATGGCAGGACAAACTGTCAGAGATGTCGGTCACCAGAATTCCAACTCATTATACGTGTCTCTTGTTAGAGTCCTCAAATACTCGGCCGACTGCCATCTTCTTGTCAAGAGTCCTCGAAAAATAAAGCTGCAGTGCAAATACTCTTCCATGTTTTAGGAAAAGCAATTGCAGCTCGATAACTTTGGGGTTTGGACAATGATCCAAACATTTTTTCGGAAAACCAAGTCCCTTCGTGCAAAATAATTTACCAGACGAAGGTACTTTCTGGGAACATACAGCTCTGCGAGAAAAATGGAGAAAAAGGTCGCGAAGGAGTTTTCTTCGACTACATATTCTGGACTAACATCGAATTTGCGTTTCGAAGATCTCCTGCTCGTAAGGAAGGTATGAAATGAACGCGATATGATACGCACACATTAGTAGTTCATGGATGTGATATGATACGCACTCACAAGTTTACTCCGGATGCCCTTTCTGGAACTCGTAAAAACTGCTAAGGTGAAGAAATTTTAGCCAGTGGGTTCGCGTGTTGCTAGAGATTTCCAGTCGTAATGATGTTGAAACGCGTTCGCTAACGATCTGTAACATAAGAACGGACGTCAAGAATCTTCTTCAACACTGAACCAAGCGATAACCACAATGCCCACTTTCTTTGATTCGGATTAGATATCATCATGTAACGAGGCATTCGTAGCTGCTTGAACTACCATCATGCTTCCAAAACCTCCCTTGTTAAGACTGTCAAAAACGAGAGGTGTCGATGTGTGTCCGCCGTTTTTAGTCAATAATAACAGTGCTCAAAGTCGCACACTCATCAGGCGAGGACAAATAAATAATGTACTCCGTTTTTGATATCAAGTTCGTTATCAACAGCAGTAATACGCTAAAGTTATCGTAATTCGAGGAAGAAGTGTGGGAGTTGACTTCCTTTAATGAATTACCGCACAATTGTGGAAAATTTCCTAGCAACGTGGATAATTACGGAAATTTGTTCGGGCTGGTCTTCACTACAACTTACCCTTCCCATTTTGTAGCAAGATTCGCGACGATGTCCCGACACTACGGAGCGTTTTCACTCAATCAAGTAACCCGGACATCCAAAATGTTAGAGGGGACGACGGGCATGTTGGTGTACACAACAAATGATAGCACTTAAAAATGCATAAACAAGATGCACAAATAAGTTGGCAATCATGTCAGGTGAAAACTCGACAGATCACCACGATTGATAAACAGCTGCTAAAATACGCGTGATTCTAACAATCTTAAACACCGAATGGACGCATCCAGGCATTTTTTCCCCTGGCGATTGTTGAGCTGGGCCTGATAGTTCGAACATTGTCGAACAACATTGGCCATCTTTGTTGGCTCGTAATGTTGGAAAAGCAGTTAATGATCCAATATCTGTTGCACCTCATTTGTAGAGCATAATGTTTAACCGAAAGCAAACTTTCATCCAACTAGCATTGTTGGGCCAACAAAGGTCGGCCAAACTGAACAACAACGTTAGAAGGTTCAGCGGATCCTTTATTAATTCTTCCACGTAGTCGTCCCGGAGGTCTCGCCTTACCGAGTAAAATCGTTTTAGCGTTAACCAGGGTCAAATAATGGAGCACGTTCTGGGTAGGTAAGGCGTTAAATTAAATTGAATCTTCTAAATCACATCACTTTTGTGGTTCGGGTAATATGCGAAGCAATTAAAGATAAATTAGAATTGAAGCATTTGCTGAAAAGAAGTGACAAGCGAAACAGCAAAGTTCTTGGCAGACTTGTTGTTCTAATATTGCAAAATAAAAAGAAGTGACGAACGAAACAGCAAAGGTTTTGGTTTGGTCCTGCATTTTGAGAGCAGTTTAACAAAAAACTATAACAACAAAAATGTACTAAAAGTTATATTATAAAAAAGAGCGACTGTAGTAAATATTTAGGGGCACGACCCCTACGATCCCCACGGCCCCACCGCTTCCTACGCCTATGAGAGGCTAGACCTTTCTAAGTTCTATGTTGTTGGGTCTTACGGTTGTTTCCCTCGTTCTTTCCTAGAATTCCATTCCTGCACAGTCAAAAATTTTTCTGAGCGCAATGCCGTATTCCATGCCTTTGGCCTTTGGGTGTGTACGTGGCAATATTTAGACTAACTGGTTTCCACAGCCTAACAATATTTGAACAAATTTAATGAGCATCATTTAACTTAATTTGGCAAGTTTATCTGAAGAAAAAGAAAAAAAACCTCAATACACTGAGAAATATTCTGAACGCTACCGCTCTGTAGTAGGCCTGGGGACCATTGCAGACCTGTTCCATTTATGCCATCAATGCACCACCATGCATGCATACCCTCAGCTTTTCAGTCAAACTATTCAGTTTAACTCATTGTTCCGAGCTATAGTATTTTTCCAATGGAATTCCAAGAATGAAGTTGAGGCTATGCGTGTAACATGATGCATTTTGGTACTCCATTTACGTGATTGGTCGTCATAAGCTGGCAGTAACCAAGAATGAAAGTGATTTTGGAGTAAAAACTACGTTGGCGAATGTCAATATGGCATGTTTTCTTTCTCAAGGCCAGAATAAACAAGACATTGTCTTGCAGCAAGTTTATCCTTTCGCATTTGCTTTAAGCTTGCGGGTTAACTTCCGCGTTGGCTGTGGTAACAGGCTTTCGTAATATCCAGACAGATTCCCTTGTAAATCCAGTGATACTCAATTAAAAGCTATTAAAGTAGCAGTTCAGAAGTGTTGCAGACAAGGTAGCCAAAATGGAGCACGGCAAAAATCTCTTCAAATGGACGTAAGCAGGATGAGTAGAGCTGCCGGTGTAAACGTAGACAAGTTTGCCATTCGACCACCAATCGATATACATATTTCGATTGCATACAAGGCAAACGCAAGGATTATAAATCAGTTGATGCTCTACACAAAACCTTGTACTTATTGTTGTACCAAATAGGATAATGTTTGATTGTGGGTCTGAGTTCAGTCTTATGAATACCAATCGGGGAAAAAAAAACCCCGCTCACCCTAATATCTACACACAGGTTGAACAAAATGTACGCCCGAACTCTCGTCAACGAGTCTGTTAAAAGGTCTGAAAATGTATCTGATCTTATCCGAGAAAGTACATTCAAACGTAACCCTGGGCTTCGCTGGTACTTCATTAATCTATCTTTAAAGGTCGAAGTCAGCTTGCTGGGTGGATTACCCAAGACATGAATTTTCAAACGACACACGGAGAAATTTCGACTGAAAATTCCAGCTTTCTGCAACTACATCCTTCGAACAACTGCACCGATAATCGAATGACTACGCATCACCTTCTGTCTCACAAGGTACCACTGGTTCTTTAGCTTACATTCGCCGTTCGCAGATCCCACAAGGCCACAAACATTTCATATTCTACTTCCCTTAAAATGAAATAGCAATTCTTAATTGTACAGATGATTTGTTTACCTTTGAAGATACTGCTCGGAAACAAAGAGCGTCTTTCGGCAGCGTAAGACTTTTTATATCAGCGAACAAACGAAACACGATCTTTAACTCAATCGTCTGGAAATTGTGAAATCTTCCACTCACATACCAATGATTATTTACTTCTCGTCTTCGGGACTCAAGTCTTGTGGCCGGAAATTGGAAAGAACGAAACTTATTATCTTAATACACACCCAGTGACGTCATATCCGCTTAGAGCATAAATAGTTATGTGTCGCTCAACTGAGCCACCTCAGAAGGAACTAGAAGCCTAACTGTCACATTTTTGTGGCCTCATATTTCTTGCCGCCTCAGTCTTCTTGGCAAGCGCCCTAGAAAAATGTCCAACTTGTGAAGTTCATGCTATTCTATTTTTGTTCACGATCGTCTCGGTATTCTTTGATGTACCGTGGTTCTTAAATTCACTTAGTAACCCCTATAGTCAATGTTAACTAGTTAACGTCCCAGGATTAATACATATCCTAGCTGTGCAATAGACGGAACGAACTCAAATTTACACAAATCAAGTATCACTTCACTACTACATTGCTCTACATTGTTCTACATTGTTGATAATAAACTGAGAAGGTTAGTTACCTCAACCTCGTATACTAACCAATACTTTGTAAAAAATAACAGCACAGTTGATAACTCTGGAGTTTAACATTGATTCAAACAGCTTCGTGAAGTCAAGCGTCCTCTTGCAAAAACTCGTCAAATGAAGACAATTGCTTAAAACATAACCGCCCAAAAAGACCAAACATGACCGACTTGGAATTCATGCTGATTTACATATTTTGTGAACCGGTCAAGAAATGCACGTGACGTTCACATCACATCGTTTTCCGATGTTCCTGTCACGTACGATCGTCAAGACTCTTCCTTGATAATGTCTTCTTTCCAGCGAGATATGGGAAGGTAAGTGTTGAGACTAACACACATTCCTAAACCACCAGTCAGAAGAACGAGTTGAGCACTGAGTAGGCTTAAAAACACTTGTTTATGGTAAACATCCGGACAGTTCCTGAACGGCAATTATCCGCAGAGATAACGAAAGAAAAGATAAGAAAAGGGGCTGGAAATGTTATCAGATCTTTGCAATAAAATTCACTTTTAGTTCACCGAAGAAAACTATCATTTTGTATAGCATTCTAAAATGCTAACCTCTGGATTCTGTTTTAAATATGCGCAAAATGAAATTTTCGTTTTATTTATCGCTGGAGTTCATGTTCTGGTACAGACGCAATACCTGGTGGATAAAAAAGAAGCTTTGGAAGGCAAAGCTCTTTATGGTTACGCGTTCCGTAACCTGACGATGACAAAAACTGTCGAATGTTTTTATTCATGCCTCAAAAATTGTCTTTGTGTGGCCTTCCAGATGTGTAAGATACAGAATGTTAGCTGTTTTCGTCCAATCGATTTCAAAATCCGTCATCATTGAGCGATTTACCAGGTGTACCTATTATAACAGGTTGCCAATACAATCGAAACAGGCGCATAAAAACACTTGTTTGTTAACATTGCACACTATGCTTACCAATATATACTGCGTCACTATTGCAATTAATGCCTATTCCCTGAACTACAGCCAAGGAACGAATAAGATCGCCGGAGTGTGCAAAAAAAAAATGGGGAAAGCTTTAAGAGTTTAAGAAATGTAAGGTGTTATTGTGTAGTAGAGAATTTTTGGACTTAACTAAGTCAAACTGACCTTGATACCAAATCATTAAAATTGCTCAACGAACTTCATTTGACACAATTTTGTCAGATGAATCATACAAACCATATATGGCTTGGTGATAACAAAACTTAGGCCATGTAGTGCACGCATAAGCTGACTAAAGTAAAATTAATAAAGTAGCTGAATGTTTGGCTAAGCTGTAGACGCGAATAATGTGACTTGGCTACGAGTCGAGGTCAAATCACTATTTGACTTGAGACTAGGGCAGATTGACTTCTGACTTGACCTGACTCGAACTAATAAAAACGACTTGTTACCATCACAGGGCTCAAAAAAGTTATTCAAAATTATGTCCACGGACCTGCCAAACCCAGATATTCATTTTTAAACTGAAATTAGAAGAAATTCTTTGTCAACAACGATATTTTCTTGCTAAAAGAAAGGAAAATTACAAATAGGAAAATCTAACCACATGAAATAAATTATAACAGTTCCACATGTTCCAGTTAACTTTCCCATTGCGAAATTCTTGTCCGTGGATTGATCACTCAAATTCATTTCAAAATATCTTGGAGTTATGCAAAAATCCACCAATTCATTTTCAGGACAGTGCAACAAAACGTCCTACTCGCTCGGCAGACTTAACGTGTTGTATGGAATCCAACCCTTGTTTGAATGGTGAAACGTGTGAACCTACCATGCTGTCCCTCAACACAACACGCTTCAGATGCAGGTGATTCGCTGGTTTTACAGGAAACCTTTGCCAATACTATGGAATAAAGTCATGCCAAAGTTACGTCAATGGAGGTCGAGTTCGTGGAAAGTACACAGTGCTGGACGATAACACTGGTAACACGAAAGCTTTCCCTTTCGAAGTTTTCTGTGATTTTGATTTGAACTCATGGCTTGGACACAAATCCAGTCATACCAACGTCAAAATAAATCTTCATTCCTCAAACCATTTTTTTTTTGGAAATGTTCCTGTAAACGAAGAAATTCCTGCCTGGTACTCTTACCGGCTTTCGAAATCGAGAATGACGTCAATTGAAGAAGATTCCAGCAAATGGCACGTGACATGCCAGTATGATAGTGGTGGTGTTAGCAATGATAAAATTAACATTTTGACGTTAAGTGGTGAAGGATGTTTGGAAGTTGAACACATCAACGTTCGAGGATACAGCTGTTCAAACTGCACCTCTTGGGTGGCTCAAGAAACAAAGTACAAACACCCGTTCCATATAGATTCTTATTGTTCGGATAATCGGAATTGTGATTTTAAACCAGCAGAATCATTGTATTGTGGTGGAAACGGAGAAAATAATTTTGGGTCGTATTACTGCCAAAATACAGCTCATCGTTGCTCAGCAACCGCAACGTCAACAACCCAAACGTGGTTTGGAAGTTATTGACTAATACCTGTAATCTGTTATTACAGCACAACTTCATGTGGATGATATTACTTTTCATAGTCTTTTGCTTTTATTCTTTAAGGAAATAGAATACTGAGAAAAAAGTATTTTATTTCTTTAAACGTGAAACATTCGCGCAGTCCAATTCTTGATGGAGCATAGTATGACAAATGAGCTTTATTCTTTTACTCAAATGGTTTCATTTTTACCCCTTACCCTTTTTCGAGGATACAGCTCTTTAAACTGTAAATCTTGGGTGGTTCAGGAGACAATCAGCAAACTATAGCATATAGATTCTTATTATTCGGGTATTTACAATTGTGATTTTAAACCAGCGGAACCAGAGTCCTGTACTGAAAGCGGGTAAGATAATTTTGGGGCGCATGTTTGCAAAAATACAGCTCATCGTTGCTCAGCAAGCCAAACACCAACAACTCACACGAGGTTTGGATGTTACTGACAAATTACTTTAATCCGTTACTACAGCACAACATCGTCTAGATGATATTGCTTTTCACAGTCTTTAAGCATTCTATTTTGTTAACTTGAAGAAACATTCACATTCATTATCTGATTGATAGTACTTTTCACAGTTTTTAAGCATTTTATCTCAGCAAACTTAAAGGAACATCCAAACAATCAAATTTTTGATGCATGATAGTATGACAAACAAGCTACCTTCTTTTACTCAAATGGATTTATTTTTACCCTTTGCTGGTAGGGTGCCTCTTCTTGACGAATAAAATCGTCTGGCTTTAGCCGGAGTAAACTAATGATGGCGTTTGCAACGGTAAAATAATCTGACATTTACTCGTTAGCAAACGGAAAAATGCTTGAGAGTCTCTGTGCTGTGATATCAACGACCTTAATACGCACGCTCTCAAACTGTTGTCTCAGAAAAACGTTCTGAGTCCCTGACGGGAATCGAACCCGTAACTTTCTGATCGCCGGCGAGACGCTCTAGCCATTGAGCTACAAAGAGTCAGATGGTGAGCGAAGGTTTAATTTGTGTACTGGTTCGTATAGATGGTAGACATATGTACTGCCAGTCTGCTAGTCTCGATATGTCGTCTATTTTTATGTTAATCAATGATGTGTTTGTGGTAGGTTGGTAATTATGTTCTTAATACGCACGCTCTCAAGCTGTTCTCTCAGAAAAACTTTCTGAGTCCCTGACGGGAATCGAATCCGTAACCTTCTGATCGCCGGTGGAAAGACAAAGCATAGCCGAGTGTTTTCTGGTATTTTCGCGTGTTCAAATAGCGTCATGAATGTTTCTTTCACAGTACAAAGACACGAAAAGTAATTTCATAACCGCGTCATACTTCTCGATAATCATCTGCTTGTGAACAAAACAGTGAAGGCACTTACGCAAAATGGTAGCTACTTCAGGAAAACGACAAATTTTTTGAAAGTAAACCATGTTTCGGCAAACTTATGCCATCTTCATTACAATATGAAACTAACAAACTATTTACAGGGTATATATGTGATGCGATTCAAGAATCGCATTGATATCATCGACATTCAATAATCGCAATATTGCATAATATTCAATAATAACTAAATCGGTATATCGGCCTCACCAGACAACTGGTGGACCTAAATTTATATTCTAACTCATCACATGTGGGGCGCCCTAATAAATGGTTGGGATAATACGTGACTTAATTAAATATTCTAAGCAACCTCTTGAGCTTGGCTAAGAATCCAGCCACATCGATACCAACTATTTTACCAAGAATAAAGTCGCTTCATCAAGTAACAATGTTGTCTTGAAAACATTTGGGACGTTTTCATATGTACGTGCTCCACAGCAGCTCCATGTTTATTAATGAAAGCAGCTGGCGGCTTTAATTGACCCGTTTCCACGAAGACACGGATAAGTGCTTACCAAGAATACTGCGCCAAAAAGTAGTCACCTAAAATCAACCGCACCATCAAGACCTTCCTCGACAAAGTCTTCCCTCCGACGAAACATGACAAGGTAAGTTTGTAAATTTCAGAATCATGCTCAGGGTAACATGAGCAGAATATTTCATGAATTGGCCTACACTACTAAAGTCAATTAGAAAATTTTACTAAAGCAGGATTCGAACTCGCATCTTCGAGCTGTCAGACCGCTGCTTTACCAATTGAGCTATGGAGTCAACTGGGAACCGAATGCTCGTTTCATCCAATTTCAGTGTACGAGAGATTCTCGCAACAACTTAACGCACGATATCCGTAAGGATGTGCAGTGTTTCGACTCTATTTCAGAATCATGGTCAGGGTAACATGAACAGAATACTTCATGAATTGACTTACACTACTAAAATCAGTTAGAAAAGTTGTTTAAAGCAAGATTCGAACTCGCATCTTTGGATTACCGGACCGCTGCTCTACCATGTGAACTATCAAGTCAATTCACGAGAACCTCTAGCACACAAAATAGAGGTCTTTTTAATTATTTTTATGAATAATGATGTAAGTATAATGGTTTGCCACGATTTTAATAATTAGTTCTTCCTTTAGTTTTGTAATATTAATTATCAATACTTGTAAAGTCACACGTATGATGTGTCTTCATTTGTAAAAGACTTAATAATAATACTGTTCCCAGTTGACTCGACAGCTCAATTGGTAGAGGAGCAGTCCGGTAACCCAAAGATGGGTGTTCGAATCTAGCAGTCTAAGTCAATTCATGAAATGAGTCTAATCCACATTCCTAGACCCCCTGTCAGAAGAAAGGTATAGAGCTGGTAGGCTTAAAAAACACTTGTTATTGATCAAAATTTCGATCGCGCCTGAGCGGCGAATGTTGCAGGGCAAGTAGTTCATTCCTCATAGATATCCTCAGGTTAACTTCGTTCTCAGAGTTTGTTCTTTAAAAAATGAATTAGTAACAAAGAATGGGAAGTGAAAGTCTTCTTTACTGCTCTGTTTATCTTCAATAATGCGAAGGTTTTGCTATGTTTGTGGGAGCTTGGAGATATTACGAATCGTAGATGCACGTTTGTCAACCTCATATCCTCAGAAAAACGATATGTGAACCCCTGGCGGGGATCGAACCCGCAACCTTGTGATGACTGGTGAGACGCTCTGAACGTTGAGCTACAGCGACTCCGATAGCCAATTTAGGTGCAAGTTCGAGATATGCGTTGCCTATGAGGCAGGCGCGACATGTTAATTATGCGATCCCTCTGTGGGGTTCAAATATTTTTTGAGGCATAAGCTTGACGAAAGTCCAACTATTATCTGTAACATCCCCTAAGATGGAAACAAAAACTCAGTAACACTCGGAATATTCAACAAGAACCCATTACGTGGTTACAAAAGTTATTCGTAAGTAACTTAGTTATAACTAAACACGTTGTTATTCCATATCCCGCGGAGCGATTTGTCAAAAACTGCGTCCTATTTGTCGAAAATCACCTGCAGGTGAACATAACAGTGAAGGCCTTCACGCAATGTGGCAGGTACCTTGGTAAATCTTATCGAGGAATTTTTAAAAAATCTCCTTCACTAATTTCTTTCGTATAGTCCCCTGTGTAATTAAGCTAAAAAAATTATTCGCCTTAGGCTCTGTAAATGTTGTTCAATAATTCCCTTCACTTCGTCTTGGAGGTTGCTCAACAATACTCACTTCGCCTTTGGCGAATAATTGTTAAATAACTAGCTCGAAGTACCGACGCCACCAGACAACTACTTAACCTAAATTCGTACAAGGTTTCTCAACCGGGGGCGGTACTGTCCCACATGGGGCGTTCAGAAAACGTTGGGGGGACGATGGAAGCAATACAACTGAGAGGAGTGGCGTTCGGATGTGAATGGTGGGCGTTGATCAGTCATTCGCCACTACAGCAATTTTAAGTTTCTAGTTACCTATTAGTTATTTAGTGTTAAAATCTAACGCCGACTAACTCAGCATTACCAAACAGAACAACTATGTATTACAGTTATTCAGTTTGGTATTGCCCTTCGGTTTGGCGCTTGCGCGGAGGACGGTCAACGCCAATATGGAGATCCGGTTCAGGGACGTTGCGAATTTAAAAGTTCCCGATTGGGTGGTGAAACTTTTCCAGACGGATGTCTTTCAAAACGAAGCCGCTATACAGAAGAATCTCATTGACCTTGAAATGACCAGGAGGCACAATCGACGTTTCGCACATCTGGGTGGTATGCGATGTGGGCCACGCACGGCCAGCGTTTTCCTACGTTGTGGGAGGAGGCCCGGATTCTGTTCCTTGCATTCCCCACTTCCTATCTCGTTGAGCAGTCTTCCAGTCAAGTACTGCACATCCAGTCAAAGTACCGAAATCGGCTAAATCTGATAGCTTAGGGTGCGCTCAGGCTCAAGTTGACCTCCATCCGTCCATCTGTAAAGCAGTCAGCGGCAAATCACCAGGCACAGGACTCCCACCAATGTACCCCTGCAGTGAGGCTTCTCTTCCTGTCCTTGGCTCTGACGGGTATGGGACGACTAAAATATCTTTTTAAAACAGTTATTTTAAAACAAGTTACATTTGTTTTGCGTTCCTTTTGCGCTTGTTACTGTTTTATAAGTAGCTTTTTGGATTTTCTTTATCGATACTTAAAATTTTTCTCTGTTAAGTTTTGTCCTTCTGAAAATCAGCCTGCCATCTTTTGCTTAAAAGCCAAAGAGATGGTTTGTCTGATCAAAGGCTTTTATATCATAAAGGAACGACTGGGAAGACTTTGTCATCATGTGTCCGGAGATTGATTGTCATACATCAATTTTAAATGTGATTGTTAATTTTATTCTTTAAGAATCTCGATTGAGTTTGGAAGTGAATAGAATTTTAAAAGTATTTCCAAATGTTGTTTGGGTGACTTTATAGTGAATGTTTAAATGTGGGAAAATGTGTTTTGAATAGTTATTTGGCAGTCAATGGTACTCATATTAAAATAAATTAAATGGTTCTCTGACTAAAATCATTAAATGACGGCATTATTGACTGGGGATATCAAGTAGGGGGTGGCAACGGGCTTCGGCGTAAGGCAAGTGCGCACACATGCAAAAATGATTGAGAACAACTGCTCGAAGCCATCCGATGTGGCGCCTTAAAAAGCGGTTGGGAAAGTAGATCACGTAACCTAATCAAATATTCGAAACAACCTTTTGAGTTAGGCTAAAAATCCAGCCACATCGATACCAACTATTTCACTAAGATTAAAGTCGCTTCATCAAGTAACAATGTTGTTTTGAAAGCATTTCGAACGTTTTCATATGTACGTGCTTTACAGCAGCCATGTTTATTAATGAAAGCAGCTGGCGCCTTTAACTGACCAGTTTCCATGAAGACACGGATAAGTGCTTTCCAAGAATACTATGCCAATTGCATTATCGGGTTACCAGACCGCTTCTCTACCAATTGAGCTGTCGAGTCAATTGGGAACAGCAAGCTAGAGATTCTCGTGAATTGACTCGTGAATTGGTAGAGCAGCCGTCGGGTAACCCGAAGATGCGGGTTCGAATCCCGCTGTAGTCAACTTTTCTCGTTGACTTTAACAGTGTAAGTCAATTCACGAAATAGGTCTGTAAACTAACCCGGATTTTTAAACCCGGATTTTTAAAAAGGAAAGGTCTAGAGCTGGTAGGCTTAAAAAGCACTTGTTATTGATCAACATTTTGACCGCACCTGAACGGCAATTATGGTCAGAAATACAGAAAGAAACGACTAAGGGGCTGGAAAGGGCATCAGATATTTTCAATAAAATTCACCGTGCGTCCGACGGGAAAAATTATCATGTAGTATAGTATTACAAAATTCTAACAACTGGATTCTGTTTAAACTGTTTTAGATTTGTATTAAACGAAATTTTCGTCGCTTTATTTGTCGCTGGAGTTCATGTTCTGGTACAGACGCAATACCTGGTGGATAATAAAGAAGCTTTGGAAGGCAAAGCTCTTTATGGTTACGCATTCCGTAACAAGACGGTGACAAAAACTGTCGACTGCTTTTTTGCTTGCCTCAAAGATTGTCTTTGTGTGGCCTTCCAAATGTGTAAAAATACAGAATGTCAGCTGCTTTCGTCGAATCGATTTCAAAATCCATCATCATTGAGCGATTTATCGGGGTGTACCTATTATGACATGTTGCCCATGCAGGTAAAAACACTTTTGTGTTTTAGGGAAATTCGTAAGGAAAAATTTAAAATTCTAACCACATGCAATGCAGAGTGATGTAGAAATTCTGCACGTTTCATGAAGTCAACTTACCAATTAGCACTTCTTGTCCACGAAAAAACATCTAAAGTTTAGCCAAAAATATTTTCCATATTTAAAAATATACACTGATTTATTTTTTAGGACAATGCAACGAAACATCCTTGCAAAGCTGAGTCAACGTGTTGTATGGTATCCAACCCTTGTTTGAATGGTGGAACGTGTGAACCTACCATGCTGTCCCTCAACACAACACGCTTCAGATGCAGGTGTCTCGCTGGTTTTACAGGAAAACTTTGCCAATATTATGGAGTAAAGTCATGCCGAGGTTATATCAATGGAAGTCGTGTTCCTGGAAAATACACAGTGCTGGACGATAACATGAAACCTTTCGAAGTTTTCTGTGATTTTGATTTGAACTCATCCATGGCTTGGACACTAATCCAATCATATCAACTTCGAAATAAAGCGACATTCCTCAAACCATTTTTTAAAAATGATCCAGTAAACGAAGAAATTCCTGCCTGGGACTCTTACCGGCTTTCGAAATCTAGAATGGCGTCAGTTCAAGAAGATTCCAGTAAATGGCGCATGACATGCCAGTATGACAATGATGGTGTAGTTTACACAGATTACGTTCGTGGTAACAATGATAAATTGAATATTTTGACGTTCAGTGGTCATAGATGTTCTAAAGTTGAACACATCAACATTCGAGGATACAGCTGTTCATACTGCACGTCTTGGGTGGCTCAATTTTCACACTCTGTATTCCATATAGATTCTTATTATTCGTATAAGAATTGTGATTTTAAACCAGCGGAATCACTGCCTTGTGGTGAGGGTGGTGAAGATAATTTTGGGGCGTATAATTGCCAAAATACAGCTCATCGTTGCTCAGCAACCGCAACGTCAACAACCCAAACGTGGTTTGGAGGTTATTGACTAATACCTGTGATCTGTTATTACAGCACAACTTCATCTGGATGATATTATTTTTCCCCTTCTCTAATCTTTTTATTTCGTTAAACTTGAAGAAACATGGGATGATGACAGTGGCGTCGCTTGGGTTAATTTATTGAGGGAGAAGGGAAATCAAAGTTACGGCATACCCTGAGGTTTGCCACAATGGTGTTCCTGTGTATGCATGGCATACCCTGATTATCAGCGGACTCGATGTTCACCACTAAACCAAAAACACGTGTACGCAACAAATCCTCGCTCATCCTTCCAATGTACCTCTCAAGAATCCTAGTAAGATTAATAATTTTTCAAAATTGTCAGAGACAAATCGTCCTTACTATATATAACTGGAAGAGTGAATGCAATAAAAAAAAACCCCACACAATTTGACCACAAACAATCGAAACTGAAAATTATTTAATATTTAAACTGCTTATCCTCACGTTTACGTTTAAAACTTGAATTCTGTTTTATTAAAACAAAACGTTCGCTGAGAAAAACCTTTAACAGCTTAACAAACACTAGGAGATCCATCCCCCGCAATTAAATTATTAAACAATGGATGATAGTATGTATTAATAGCCTATATTAGTTTCGGGTTTATGGTATTTTGGTGTTCTTTTCCAGTCAAACTTCTCACTCGTTTTGCCTTAAAGAAAGATTTTTTATTAGATGAGCAGATATTCCGTCTTAAAAGTGGAGCATTCTCATAGGTTATCAGTTGGATGCCAGCATTACGGACAGCTCATGATTGAATATTTTTTTGATATTTTATTTTTTTTTGACCTAAAAAATTGATAAATTCTACCGTTTCTCAAAGTTGGTTATAAATGTCTAAGATGTGCTATGATAAATATTTATGCTAAGTATTCATTCGGAGGCACAAGACTTTGGTAACGAAGATGAAACGAATTACGAAACCGACGAAATAAACAAAGAAAACATGTGTAAAACCTCGTACGGAGGTTTTACAGTGGAAAAAGTACATCTTTTACTTTCCTTTCCTAGTTCTTCTTTCGTCAAAACTTGCAAATGGTTTACTGGTCGTATTTTATCGTCTGTTCCATATTTTTCGATTTTTGGTCAGCAATAAAAGCGCAGAACTCGCTCGTGTTTTCTTTGTTGATTTCGTCGGTTTCGTATATATTAAGTTCGTTTCATCTTCGTCACAAATGTCTTGTACCTCGGGGTGAATAGTTAGCATAAATCTTCATCATAACACATCTTAGACATTTGTAACCAACTGTGAGATAATGTAGAATTTATCAATTTTTTCAATTAAGACAACAAATATATCAAAAAGATTTTCAGACATAGGTTGTCCATAGTGCTGATATCCGATCGGTATCCTGAGAATGCTCCACTTTTAAGATGGACAGTCTGGCCATCTAATAAGCAATTTTTCTTTAAGACGAAATAAGATGAGATGTTTCGTTGGAAAACAGCACGAAATACCTGAAGCCCACGATCAACACAGGGTCTTAATATGAGCATCCACTGCTTAATTGTGAGAATGAATCGCTTAGCATTTGTTAAGCCGTTAAACGTTGTTCTCACCAAACATTTTGTTTTAATAAAACAGAAGTGGAATTTTTAACGTAAATATGACGACAACCAGCTTAAAAATAAAACAATTTCCAATTTACGTTATTAATTTGGGGCTAAATCGTGCGTGCTTTTTTGGTTTTTATTGCATTGCGTTTTCCAGTTATAATAAGTATGATTTTTCTGACAAGTTAAAAATCTATCAATCTTACTCGAATTCTCGAGTGATATATTGGAAGGGTGGACGAGGGTTTGTTGCGTACACGTATTTCTAGTGTATCTGCTTATATACATACATACATATATATATATATATATATATATATATATAGCTCGGTATTGACTAAATCTTACTTAGGTTACTCAGGTCCGTCTTGAAGCAAAACGACTTGGTCTCGTTCATTTTTTCCTTTGTTGTTAAACGGGTTCATTATACTGTTATGAAATGGGCATAAAAATGTTTCTCTCCTTCCTCTTCAATTCATTAATTGTTTAATTAATATTCTTTATACACGGTAGCCAATTCAGCTAATATAAAAACTGTTTTTCTATGGGCCTTGTTACTCACCAACAGAAAAGTCTATTACAGTAAATAATTCGTGTTAAGTGTTTCTAATTATATCAAGTGAGACGGCTTATCAATTATCAATTATGTGTAAATATATAAGTATCGGATTTTTGATTGCTATATGTCACTTTCATAATGTCGCGCAATGGCAACGAAGCGTCGTTGTAATAAATGACTACAAATTGTATTTGTGGCTTTCCTATATTTTGAAAAGATGACTTTTCATCTTCGCATATTAAGCTGGGCTCTAATATTTATCATCCGATTAAGATTTCCTCCTGGTAAATCACTGGAAAACGTTTTGAAGAAACATCCATGCAAACATTCAAACTCTTAATGAAGCACGAAATGATAAATAAGCTATATTGTTTTTCTGATATGGATACATTCTAGTCGAAAATAATCGTTACCTAGTGTAAAATAATGAACGTTAGCTAAAGTAAAATAATTTGACGTTAACTCGTATAAAATAATCTGACGTTAGTTAATGTCAAAGAGAAGAAGATTGATCCTGTTGAAAGACTAAATTCTCCATAATGCAACGGTTTTATTCATGCTAGAGATAAGAAGCTGTGGTTAATGTAGGCTAATGCTAAAACAAAACTTGAACGAAGCATTCATGCGAACAAATCAATGAATTTAAGTCGAGTGCATATTTATTTCAGTAAGGCAAGTATTGGACTATCTCGTAAAAATTAATATTACTGTAAGATTGTTTTACTGTAGTTATTGAGAATCAATCTCAGAAGGTAAATTGATTTGCTATGTAAACCGAATAGCTAAAACTATTGTACAAAGACTGTAGGAACTACTTTTTTTTTGGCGTTATTTTCTCCATCCAATAGAAGGTTGCCATCTTTGTTTCATTTTTTACGATAGCGTCTCATACTGTGCGCAGTTACGTTCCAATTTTCAAATTCTATTATGTAAAGGTTAGTCACCGAGATTGAGGTAACTGACCTTCTCAGTTCATCATCACAGGGGCTTCGTACAGAATGTAGTAGTGTAGTGATATCTGATTTGAGCGATTTAAAACAAACTTGGATTTCGCCCTTTTGTTGATTGCTGTGTTTTTGTAGAACTAGACGACAAGATAATGTCCCAGGGATAATATATATTTACCCTGGGACATAAACTCGTCAGGGTTTACTGAATAAAGTTTATATACCGTGACCGAGCTGTTTAAGCGACATATCACCCTGAGGGCAAAGCCCGAAGTTGGTAAAGTTTGGAAAGAAGTATTTAACTTACCTGACAAACGTATAGAAATGTCGATGTTTCAGTAGAAAGTTCATGAATATTTGAATGAGGTTGATAAGTTAGTTATGAAATTACGGAGAACAAAAGAAATTGAGCCAACGATGATATAAATGAATTTAAGAACCTCGATACATGGGAGAAATTCGAGGAGATTATGAGCTTACTTTAACTTCACTCGCCTACGTGCAATTACCCGAACGAACAACTACTGCTAGAGTTTAATAGGCTCTCTTCTGTTTATTGTCTACTCTGCTCTCTCTGTGGACTCCTCTTTTCTGTTCTCGTCTATTGTTGTCTGCTCTGCTCTTCTGTTGGGAAAGGAGCATCTCTTTTTATGGTTTTGGTGGGCAGTTTTGGTTGACAGTGAGTGACATTAGAAGTTGACCAATCAGATACATTCTGACCAAGTCTCTCGCTCTGCTGGGTGAAGGCGTTGTTTGGAATGTAACATAATTAACAAGGATATTTGGAAAAGATTTTCCAGTACTAAATGTATATAGTTCTTTGTAAAATTATAATGGTAATATCAGAATATACTAATTCTTATCTCAGTTATGTTATTTCACAGTTTCGCATATTTCGAGTTCAAATCTAATCTGAATATGATTACATCGTATCTGTAATTCAGCAAGGTATTCAATCAACATAGGCAGGACTAATACAAACCAGAGCAAGAATTTAACCATGCCAACTTGTACCTTGACCTTACATTCGATAACATAAACAGAAACCTTTTTAAGCAAGATCGGTAACTGACATTTTCGAGAGGGCTAATTATGGTGTTGGTTACAAAAATAAGATGAGAACTTTACATGTCTAAAACTAGACAAAACTTAAACAAACATTACAACTTTTGTGATACGATCGTCTTCCTATTCATAGCAGCTATTTTCACAACAGATTACGTTGACGTTTTATAGATTTCATTTAGTTCATAATAAATTGCAGACCACCAAGTTAGTTGATGGAGTGTGTGTTTCATAACACATGTCACGCTTACTATAGCCCACGCCTAAAAGTGCGTTCCATTATTAGCAATTTCATTCGGAATCGTTAGCCAATCACAATTGTACAACTATAACACCAATGTGGTTCCAATTACCTACTCTAAAACCAAAAAAATGCCTTGACGCGGTACGGCTCCTCGTTGAGAAACGCTGCTCTGACTATTGAGTTATCGAGATTAAGAGGGAAAGTTTTGGCGTTGCTTCGACCTTCGACATATGCTTGGCTATATGTATATGTAAAAATACCAAGCACCACTATTGTACCCGTTTGGCTTGTAGCTTAATCATCTAACCATATACCAAAAATTCGAACAAATTATGGTAAATTTAGTATCAGATTCCAAGGCCCTAAAGTTTTGGAATTCTATTGACGAGTCTGTTAAATCGCTAAAACAAATACTCTTTCAAACTCAAATTTAAGGAATACTTCATTAAATTGTACGATATTATTAAGTAATGTTTCACTCACTTTGTCTTATGTTTTGTAGTGTATGCTTGCATTGTCTTTAGTCTCTTTATTCTTTACTGACCAATAAATTCATGATCTATTGCTTCAATGTCACTTGTGTAGGCTAGCCCTTAATGGTTATTACAGATGGCCTGTAATTAGTTTAATTTAAATAGTGTTGTTGTAAATAATCCCTATATAAAGAAATGAGTAAAATAAAGCTGTCCGTTCACACACCAATGATGGTCTGTGAACGGTGATGTGAATGATGATTCATAAGTTATCAACGTTCGAGGATACAGCTGTTCATACTGCACGTCTTGGGTGGGTCAAGAAACAAAGTACAAACTCCCATTCCATATAGATTCTTATAAAATAAAACATATTCCGAAGAATAAAGTCATCTTGAGAACTCAAGATATGAGTCAATGCAAGATAAAACTATTGTTGAAACTGTGATATTTCGACTTTATTCCAAAGTCATCTTCAGACAGAATGATAATTACAATTCAGACAGAATGATAATTACAGTCATTCTGTCTGAAGATGACTTTGGAATAAAGTCGAAATATCACAGTTTCAACAATAGTTTTATCTTGCATTGTCTCATATCTTGAGCTCTCAAGATGACTTTATTCTTCGGAATATGTTTTATTTTATACTTTTTGAAGTTGTCGGCTGGTCATGGTTTTATATAGATTCTTATTGTTCGGATAATCGGAACTGTGATTTTAAACCAGCAGAATCACTGTATTGTGATGGAAACGGAGAAAATCATTTTGGGTCGTATTATTGCCAAAATACAGCTCATCGTTGCTCAGCAACCGCAATGTCAGCAACCCAACGTGGTTTGGAGGTTATTGACTAATACCTGTAATCTGTTATTACAGCCCAAGTTCATCTGAATGATATTGCTTTTCAGTCTTTTGCCTTTATTCTTTAAGGAAATAGAATACTGGTGAAAAAAGTATTTTATTTCTTTAAACGTGAAACATTCGCGCAGTCCAACCCTTGATGGAGCATAGTATGACAAATGAGCTTTATTCTTTTACTCAAATGGATTCATGTTTACCCCTTACCCTTTTTCGAGGATACAGCTCTTTAAACTGTAAATCTTGGGTGGTTCAAGAGACAATCAGGAAACTTCTATAGCCTATAGATTCTTATTATTCGGGTATTTACAATTGTGATTTTCAACCAGCGGAACCAGAGTCCTGTACTGAAAGCGGGTAAGATAATTTTGGGGCAAATGTTTGCAAAAATACAGCTCATCGTTGCTCAGCAAGCCAAACACCAACAACTCACACGTAGTTTGGATGTTACTGACCGATTACTTTAATCCGTTACTACAGCACAACATCGTCTAGATGATATTACTTTTCACAGTTTTTAAGCAATTTATCTCAGCAAACTTAAAGGAACATCCAAACAATCAAATTTTTAATGCATGATAGCATGACAAACAAGCTACCTTCTTTTACTCAAATGGATTTATTTTTAATCTTTGCTGGTACGGTGCCCCTTCTTGACGAATGAAATCGTCCGGCTTTAGCCGGAGTAAACTAACGATGGCGTTTGCAACGGTAAAATAATCTGACATTTGCTCGTTAGCAAACGGAAAAATGCTTGAGAATCTCTGTGCTGTGATAACAATATCAATGACCTCAATACGCACGCTCTCAAGCTGTTGTCTCATAAAAACGTCTGAGTCCCTGACGGGAATCGAACCCGTAACCTTCTGATCGCCGGTGAGACGCTCTAACTATTGAGCTACAAAGACTCAGATGGTGAGCGAAGGTTAAATTTGTTTACTGGTTCGTATAGATGGTAGACATATATACTGCCAGTCTGCTAGTCTCGATATATCGTCTATTTTTATGTTAATCAATGATGTGTTTGTGGTAGCTTGGTAATTGTGTTCTTAATACGCACACTCTCAAGCTGTTCTCTCAGAAAAACTTTCTGAGTCCCTGACAAGAATCGAATCCGTAACCTTTTGATCGCCGGTGGAAAGACAAAGCATAGCCGAGTGTTTTCTGGTATTTTCGCGTGTTCAAATAGCGTCATGAATGTTTCTTTTACAGTACAAAGACACGAAAAGTAATTTCATAACTGCGTCATACTTCTCGATAATCATCTGCAGGTGAACAAAACAGTGAAGGCACTTACGCAAAATGGCAGCTACTTCAGGAAAACGACAAATTTTTTGAAAGTAAACCAAGTTTCGGCAAACTTATGCCATCTTCATTACAATATGAAACTAACAAACTATTTACAGGGTATGTATGTGATGCGATTCAAGAATCGCATTGATATCATCGACATTCAATAATGGCAATATCGCATAATATTCAATAATAACTAACTCGGTATGGCTGCCTCACCAGACAACTAGTGGACCTACATTGAAGTTCAGTGGCGAAGCTAGCGGTCATGCTGGTCATGCTGAGCATGACTAAAAATATTCCAGAGTTAAGAATTTTTTTACATGCCTGAAAATGGAAGTTTGATTCGAAATTTTTTTAAAAAATCGAATGCGGCGTCAGTGAATTATCCGATGAGTTACATGCATTGGTGATCTGTGGCAAGTCACGCTCATCTCAGATAGCAGGACCTGGCCGAAATTTCCACGTCATTGGATTGGCTCAATTATTCCTTGCTCATGCGTACCTTGTCAGTTTTGGGCTTCAGGTCATGCTGATTTCTAATAGCACGACTCTTGTGATTAAAAATTCAGTAGCAATACCAGCAGCGAACAAATGGCGAATAACGGTGAATATGGATCAAAGTCAATCATGCGGATCTTCTGGAAGAGATTTTGGAACAACCTCAAAGCTAGGATGACACAAGCTTAACCCAGGCAAGTGGCTTACTTCAATACCTTAACAGCTTCATTTTCTGCTTTTTTATGTGCTTGTTCAACAAAATATTGGATCAGTCATTAGTACTATACAGTTTTTTCCA
Source organism: Heliopora coerulea (assembly GCA_030142905.1). NCBI lineage: Eukaryota > Metazoa > Cnidaria > Anthozoa > Scleralcyonacea > Helioporidae > Heliopora > Heliopora coerulea. The sequence continues at coordinate 592,662 of JASJOG010000194.1, read as the reverse complement.
AAACAGATTAACTGATTTCTCTTTTGGAATTGGAAAAGTGCAAAATTTTATAAATTTCCTTTCTGAGATTCGCACAGATGAAGCCTTCAATGACTGCTTTAGTGTTACAGTGAGTATAGTTGGACAACCGTCTTCAAGATCTGACAGGAAGCATAACTACAAACAGCTATATTTTGAGATAATTGATACAATTATAACTATGTTGAATGACCGGTTTGCTGACTGTGCTACCTTTGAATTTCTTGACTTGGTAAATCCTCAATTTTTCTCACACTGGCAAAATAATGTCCCTCGTAATAAATTACAGCTCTTAAATGACAAATATGGACCACTCTTTGATATCTCAACACTTGAAAGCCAACTGCTTTTCATTCACAAAGATCCTAATTTTCACAAAGAAAACCCAGTGGAGCTTTTGCAGTATATATTTCATTTTAATTTACACCCAAGTGTCCCTGAGGTGGTTAAGCTTCTGGAGCTGAATGCTGTCCTTGCTGTTTCAAGTGCATCAGTGAAAAGATCCTTTTCTTGCCTGAGAAGAGTGAAAAGCTATCTTTGTGGTAAAATGAGTGAAGAACACCTTGGTTCTTGATGCAGAATATCTATTCATAAAGACATATTGAAGGAAAAGGAGAACCAAAATGAGCTTCACAACTTGATAACAGAAAAGTTCATTGCAAAACCAAGGAGACTTAATTTTCTCCATAAATAAACATGTGGTCAACTTAGATTCCATCATCTCTCCAACTCTGAAAGAGAAATCAATGTCAAATTGAAACATTGCTTCATGGTTCCATGCCATTTTCAAGTCTAGCACAACTCAAAGACTTAATTGTCAGCCTGAATCATGACATTCATGCATTTAGTAAATTAACTTTTGATGTGGTCTATTATTATATGACTTGTTGCTGACTAAAAGAACATCTTGCTGTATAAAGTATCAGTTTCCCCATGGCATTTCAAGTTTGTGAAGGACTTTCTGTATCATGTGGAATATCATGAGATTTACTGTATGCATTCAGGCAGATAGTTAATTTTTGATGCGGTTCATTATTATATGATGATGTTTGGCGATTAAATAGACAAGTTGCTGTATGAAGTGTCAGTTTCACTGTGGCATTTTCAAGTTTGTGAAGGACATCCTGTATCTGGAATATTATGACATTTGTGCATTCAGAAAGATAATTTTTGATATGGTGCATTATATGATGACTTTTTGCTGATTAAATAGACAACATGCTGTATGAAGTTTCAGTTTTCCCATGGTATTTTCAAGTTTGTGATAAGCTTCCTGTATCATGTGGAATATTATGACATTTATGCATTCAGTCAGATCATTTTTAATGTGGTACATTATTATGATGATTTTTTTTGCTGATTAAATAGACAAGTTGCTGTATGAAGTGTCAGTTTCCCCATGACATGTTCAAGTTTGTGAAGGACTTCCTGTCTCATCTGGAATATTATGACATTTATATATTTAGAGAGATTATTTTTGATGTGGTTCATTATTATATGATGACCCTCTTGGTGATTTAATAGACAACTTGCAGTATTAAGTGTCAGAAGTATTTATCCAATGATTCTGTTTCTCCATGGCATTTACAAGCTATTCATTACTGTGGTGACTTACTGCTGGTTAAGGATATGCTGAATGCCATTTGTATATCTGCCTGTATGATGTGATGAACTCAGTGAAAAATCTTTACAAGGAAAGAAAAGCCATTCACAGTGAGACTAAATGCAAAGAACTAACCCACGAAGGATGTGAGCTGAACTGAGGACCAATTCACTTACGCATTTTTGAAGCATAATCATGGTAAATATTTTACACTTACAGTAAGTCTCCACTTCAGTGTTTAGTTAAATAGTAATTTTGGGCTAGACTTGCTCATGGCCATCTATGTTAGATTCACTCACAGCTTTGTCAGTGCTCCATAAGTGTGGCAATAGGCTCTGACATGAGATAAAACAGCCCAAAATATGTTGTACTTTGCCTGCTTTAAACAACATTTTGTGATGCTCAGAATGCATAAAAACTATCCTCAAATGCAGGAAATGACATTTCTGAGACACCAAATTCCAAAATTTTCCGGGGAAGCATGCCCCCGCCCCCCCTAGAGGGTTCTCGTGCCTTCGGCGTTCGCACTGACTCTGAAGTCACAATAGTATGACCAGTGATTTATAGTCAGCTTCGCCACTGCTAAATTCATATTCTAACTCATCACATGTGGCGCCCTAATAAATGGATGGGATAATACGTGACTTAATTAAATATTCCAAGCAACCCTTTGAGCTAGGCTAAAAATCCAGCCACATCGATACCAACTATTTTACCAAGAATAAAGTCGCTTCATCAAGTAACAATGTTGTCTTGAAAACATTTGGGACGTTTTCATATGTACGTGCTCCACAGCAGCTCCATGTTTATTAATGAAAGCAGCTGGCGGCTTTAATTGACCCGTTTCCATGAAGACACGGATAAGTGCTTACCAAGAATACTGCGCCAAAAAGTAGTCACCTAAAATCAACCGCACCATCAAGACCTTCCTCGACAAAGTCTTCCCTCCGACGAAACATGACAAGGTAAGTTTGTAAATTTCAGAATCATGCTCAGGGTAACGAGCAGAATATTTCATTAATTGACCTACACCACTAAAGTCAGTTAAAAAAGTTTACTAAAGCAGGATTCGAACTCGCATCTTCGAGCTGTCAGGCCGCTGCTCTACCAATTGAGCTATGAAGTCAACTGGGAACCGAATGCTCGTTTAATCCAATTTCGGTGTACGAGAGATTCTCGCAACAACTTAACGCGCGATATCCGTGAGGATGTGCAGTGTTTCGACTCTATTTCAGAATCATGCTCAGGATAACATGAACAGAATACTTCATGAATTGACCTACTCTACTAAAGTCAATTAGAAAAGTTGTTTAAAGTAAGATTCGAACTCGCATCTTTGGATTACCGGACCGCTGCTCTACCATGTGAACTATCGAGTCAATTCACAAGAACCTCTAAGATACTGTTCCCAGTTGACTCGACAGCTTAATTGGTAGAGGAGCGGTCCGGTAACCCAAAGATGGGTGTTCGATTCTAGCAGTCTAAGTGAATTCATGAAATAAGTCTAATCCACATTCCTAGACCCCCTGTCAGAAGAAAGGTATAGAGCTGGTAGGCTTAAAAAACACTTGTTATTGATCAAAATTTCGATCGCGCCTGAGCGGCGAATGTTGCAGGGCAAGTAGTTCATTCCTCATTGATATCCTCGGAGTAACTTCATTCTCAAAGTTTGTTCTTTAAAAAATGAATTAGTAACAAAGAATGGGAAGTGAAAGTCATCTTTACTGCTCCGTTTGTCTTCAATGATGCGAAGGTTTTCCTATGCTTGTGGAAGCTTGGAGATATTACGAATTATAGATGCACGTTTGTCAAGCTCATATCCTCAGAAAAACGATTTGTGAGCCCCTGGCGGGGATCGAACCCGCAACCTTGTGATGACTGGTGAGACGCTCTGAACGTTGAGCTACAGCGACTCCGATGGCCGATTTAGGTGCAAGTTCGAGATATGCGTTGCCTATGAGGCAGGCGCGACATGTTAATTATGCGATCCCTCTGTGGGGTTCAAATATTTTTTGAGGTATAAGCTTGACGAACGTCCAACTATTATCTGTAACATCCCCTAAGATGGAAACAAAAACTCAGTAACACTCGGAATATTCAACAAGAACCCATTACATGGTTACAAAAGTTATTCGTAAGTAACTTGGTTAAGTATAACTAAACACGTTGTTATCCCATATCCCGCGGAGCGATTTGTCAAAAACTGAGTCCTATTTGTCGAAAATCACCTGCAGGTGAACATAACAGTGAAAGCCTTCACGCAATGTGGCAGGTACCTTGGTAAATGTTATCGAGGAATTTTTAAAAAATCTCCTTCACTAATTTCTTTCGTATAGTCCCCTGTGTAATTAAGCTAAAAAAATTATTCGCCTTAGGCTTTGTAAATGTTGTTCCATAATTCCCTGCACTTCGTCTTGGAGGTTGCTCGACGATATTCACTTCGCCTTTGGCGAATAATTGGTAAATAACTAGCTCGAAGTATCGACGCCACCAGACAACTACTTTACCTAATTTCATACAAGGTTTCTCAACGGAGGCGGTACCGTCCCCCATGGGGCGTTCAGAAAACGTTGGGGGGGGGGGGACGGGGGGCGATGGAAACAATACAGCAGAGAGGAGTGGCGTTTGGATGTGAATGGTGGGGGTTGATCAGTCATTCGCCACTACAGCAATTTTAAGTTTCTAATTATCTATTAGTTATTTAGTGTTAAAATCTAACACCTACTACCTCAGCATTACCAAACAGAATAACTATCAACACAGCAATTGAGCTATCGAGTCAACTGGGAACAGCATGCTAGAGATTCTCGTGAATTGACTCGTGAATTGGTAGAGCAGCTGTCGGGAAACCCGAAGATGCGAGTTCGAATCCCGCTGTAGTCAACTTTTCTCGTTGACTTTAACAGTGTAAGTCAATTCACGAAATGGGCCTGTAAACTAAACCACATTTTTAAACCCCCTGTGAAAAGAAAAGGTCTAGAGCTGGTAGGCTTAAAAAGCACTTGTTATTGATCAACATTTTGACCGCACCTGAACGGCAATTATGGTCAGAGATACAGAAAGAAACGACCAAGGGGCTGGAAAGGGCATCAGATATTTTCAATAAAATTCACCGTGGGTCCAACGGGAAAAATTATCATGTAGTATAGTATTACAAAATTCTAACAACTGGATTCTGTTTAAACTGTTATAGATTTGTATTAAACGAAATTTTCGTCGTTTTATTTGTCGCTGGAGTTCATGTTCTGGTACAGACGCAATACCTGGTGGATAAAAAAGAAGCTTTGGAAGGCAAAGCTCTTTATGGTTACGCATTCCGTAACAAGACGGTGACAAAAACTGTCGAATGCTTTTTTGCTTGCCTCAAAGATTGTCTTTGTGTGGCCTTCCAAATGTGTAAAAATACAGAATGTCAGCTGCTTTCGTCCAATCGATTTCAAAATCCATCATCATTGAGTGATTTATCAGGGTGTACCTATTATGACATGTTGCCCATGCAGGTAAAAACACTTTTGTGTTTTAGAGAAATTCGTAAGGAAAAATTTAAAATTCTAACCACATGCAATGCAGAGTGATGTAGAAATTCTGCACGTTTCATGAAGTCAACTTACCAATTAGCACTTCTTGTCCACGAAAAAACATCTAAAGTTTAGCCAAAAATATTTTCCATATTTAAAAATATACACTGATTTATTTTTTAGGACAATGCAACGAAACATCCTTGCAAAGCTGAGTCAACGTGTTGTATGGTATCCAACCCTTGTTTGAATGGTGGAACATGTGAACCTACCATGCTGTCCCTCAACACAACGCGTTTCAGATGCAGGTGTCTCGCTGGTTTTACAGGGAACCTTTGCCAATACTACGGAATAAAGTCATGCCGAGGTTACGTGAACGGAAGTCGTATTCCTGGAAAATACACAGTGCTGGACGATAACATGAAACCTTTCGAAGTTTTCTGTGATTTTGATTTGAACTCATCCATGGCTTGGACACTAATCCAGTCATATCAACTTCGAAATAATGCGATATTCCGCAAAGCATTTTTTGAAAATGTTCCTGTAAACGAAGAAATTCCTGCTTGGGACTCTTACCGGCTTTCGAAATCGAGAATGACGTCAATTGAAGAAGATTCCAGTAAATGGCGCATGACATGCCAGTATGATAGTGATGGTGTAGTTTACACAGATTACGTTCGTGGTAACAATGATAAAATTAACATTTTGACGTTCAATGGTGCTGAATGTTTGGAAGTTGAACATATCAACATTCGAGGATACAGCTGTTCATACTGCACGTCTTGGGGGGGTCAAGATGCGTACTACAAACTTCCATTCCATATAGATTCTTATTATTCGTATAATCAGAATTATGATTTTAAACCAGCGGAATCACTGTATTGTGGTGGAATAGGAGAAGATAATTTTGGGACGTATGGTTGCCAAAATACAGCTCATCGTTGCTCAGCAACCGCAACGTCAACAACCCAAACGTGGTTTGGAGGTTATTGACTAATACCTGTGATCTTTTATTACAGCACAACTTCATCTGGATGATATTATTTTTCCCGTTCTGTAAGCTTTTTATTTCGTTAAACTTAAACAAACATGGGATGATGACACTGGCATTCCTTGGGTTAATTTATTGAGGGGAGGGGATCAAAGTTATGGCATTCCCTGAAGTTTGCCACAATGATATGCCCTTGTATGCATGGCATACCCAGATGGTCAGCGGACTCGGTGTTCACCACTAAACTAGAAACACGTGTACGCTACAAATCCTCGCCAACCCTACTCTCGAGAATCCGCGTAAGATTGATAATTTTATCAAAATTGTCAGAGACAAATCGTCCTTACTATATATAACTGTAAGAGTGAACGCAGTAAAAAAACCCTCACACAATTTGGCCACAAATTAACAACAATCCAAACTGGAAACTATTTAATATTTAAACTGCTTATCGTCACGTTTACGTTTAAAACTTCAATTCTGTTTTATTAAAACAAAACGTTCGGTGAGAATAACCTTTAAAAGCTTAATAAATGCTAAGAGATCCATCTTCACAATTAAATTATTAAACAATGGATGATAGTATGTAGTATACCTTATATTAGTTTCGGGTTTATGGTATTTCGTGTTCTTTTCCAGTCAAACATCTCTCTCATTTTTCCTTAAAGAAAGATTTTTTATTAGATGAACAGACATTTTGTCATAAAAGTGGAGCATTCTCATAGGTTATCAGTCGGATACCAGCAATACGGACAGCTCATGATTGAATATTTTTTTTGATACTTTTTGCTTTTTTTGACCTAAAAAAATTGATAAATTCTACAGTCTCTCAAAGTTGGTGACAAATGTCTAAGATGTGCGATGATCAATATTTATGCTAAGTATTCATCTGGAGGTACAAGACTTCAGTAATGAAGATCAAAGATCTGCAAAACCGACGAAACGAACAAAGAAAATACGTACGAGTACTGCATTTTTATTGCTGACCAAAAATCGGTAAGTACAAAACACACAACAAAATACGAGAAGCAAACCTTGTGCAAAGAGGAACGAGAAGAGAGAAGTAAAAGACGTACTTTTTCCGCAGTAAAAACTCCTTAAAAATGAAAAATGGCGTACAAATCTGCAACTTTTACGTATTTTCAACTAAGCATTCAGTGGCATCTCAGTACAAAGGGTTCAACGGTAAATTTACACAAAGGAGACGGTTTTAAATTTTCTTGAGAGGTTTTAGAATCGCGATGAAAGCATTACTGGTCGAATACGGTAAAGGTCATTATCCAGAAGCTAGCGTAAAATAATCTACTGTAAGATCATTTAATGTAAAATAATCTAGTGTAAGATCATCTCGTGTGAAATAATCTATTGTAATATCATTTAATGTAAAATAATCTAGTTTAAGATCATCTAGTGTAAAATAATTTAGTGTAAGATCATCTCGTGTGAAATAATCTATAGTAATATCATTTAATGTAAAATAATCTAGTGTAAGATCATCTAGTGTAGGATCATTTAGTGTAAAATAACTAAAGTTAACTAGAGTAAAATAATTTGACGTTAGGTAGTGTAAAATAATCAACGTTAGCTAAAGTTAAATAATTTGACGTTAGCTCGTATAAAATAATCTGACGTTAGCTAGTGTCAAATAAAAAAGATTGATCCTGTGGAAAGACTAAATTCTTTATAATGCAACGGTTTTATTCATGCTAAAGATAAGAAGCTGTGGTTAAAGTAGGCTAATGCTAAAACAAAACTTGAACGAAGCATTCATGCATACATTTTTGAAACTCGAATTAGCCTCGACTGCATGTTTTAACGCTCGCAACTTTACTGTGGATAAACTGGTTAAAGGGAACATTTAATCAATGATTAAATCTGATCTCCGACGTAATTGTTAAACTGATGAATTTGAATTGAATTTGATGACAGACCTAACAAATCAATGAATTTAAGTCTACTGCATATGTATTTCAGTAAGACAAGTATCGGACTATCTCGTAAAAATCAATATTATTTCAAGATTGGGTTACTGTCGTTGTTGAGAATCAATCTCGGAAGGTAAATTGATTTGCTATGTAAACCGAATAGCTAAAACTATTGTACAAAGACTGCAAGAACTTTTTTTCTGACGTTATTTTCTCCCTCCTGTAGAAGGTTGCCATCTTTGTGTCCCATTTTACTGTCGCGTCTCATACTTGGCGGAGTTATGCTCCAATTTTCAAATTCTATTATGTAAAGGTTAGTCACCGAGATTGAGGTAGCTAACCTTCTTAGTTCATCATCACAGGGGCTTCATACAGAATGTAGTAGTGTAGTGATATCTGATTTGAGTGATTAAAAGCAAACTTGGATTTCACCCTACTGTTCATTACTGTGTTTGTGTAGAGCTAGGCGACAAGGTAATGTCCCAGTAATATTAGGGGTTACTGAATAAAGTTTATATACCGTGACCGAGCTGTTTAAGCGACATATCACCCTGAGAGCGAAGTCCGAAGTTGGTGAAGTTGGAAAAGAAGTATTTAACTTGCCTGACAAACGTATAGAAATGGCGAAGTTTCGGTAGAAAGTTCATGAATATTTGAATGAGGTTGATAAGTTAGTTATGAAATTACGGAGAACAAACGAAATTGAGCCAAAAATGATATAAATGAATTTAAGAACCTCGATACATGGGAGAAATTCGAGGTGATGATGAGCTAACTTTAACTTCACTCGCCTACGTGCAGTTACCCGAACGAACAACTACGGCAAGAGTTTAATAGGCTTTTCAGGTGCACCTGAAGAGCTTATTAGAGTGAAAACGTTTGTGCAAAAAATATTTTAAAGAAGTGGTTTTTCATCAGTTATCAATTTTGTTGTCACACAAGAAATTTTATGTATAACATTTAGTTGTGTTGACCTTCAACTCATCTTTGTATATATATATATATATATCTCAGACGGTCTGAGACCCTATAGTCTAGTGGTAAAACAACCGTACTGGCAATCGGGAGACACTGGTTCGATTCCCGTTGGGGAGCTGAGATAAAAGCTTGAGAACAAACTTTTCATTATATATATATATATATATATATGATGTATATATATATATATATATATATTATATTATATACATTAATTATATACAAAATATTATTTATTATGTATATACATTAATTATATACATAATATTATATATCTATAATAATAGCAAGACAAGGTAAACTTGGGTTACTTCATAAAGAATTACTACAAATTTGTTTCGTATGGCAAGCTGAGCCTGCCACACTCGTCAGGTAGTGGTCGCGTGTGTTGAAGTTGCCCAGGAAACTTAATAGTGTATATAGGAGTTACGTCATGCGGTAAAAATGCGGGGTGAATTAACAAATATTACAGAGCAAGTGTTTTTTCCCATGTCTACAAGTTGCGGTTAGTTCGTTTCTGGAATTTAGTGAGCTTAGCTCAGGATGGCAGATGATAAGGAACTTTTCATGCAAACATAAATTACATTTTTTTGTGCTGCTAGAATACCCTTTACACCGTCTGATAATTTGCCACTTCAACGAAAATTTGATGTTATTGTCCCTTAAATTCCAAATGTATTTGCTTAGGGCCGTGCTATTTCTCTGAGTCGGGTTTCTAAAGGAGCTTGTGTGATTGTTATATCGGGACTTGAAGGTGCCTTCAATGATACAGATGTAGGTCTCAACTTTGCTGTTATCTTCTCTCTTTACCATAGCTTGGTATACGACTCTGTCTGTTATGCATTTTCCGTCTAGTGGGCAGGATTCTTTATGGCGGCAGTTGTAACTTGGAGAGTGGGGTGGGTTGGGTTGTGTCTGGGCTTCTTTGCTGAGTATGTGTTTGTTGTGAGATGCGATGATGTTTGTGACGTTTGGCATGCAGCTATGGCTTAATTTCAAAGTGTTCCCTGGGCAACGTTCAACACACGCGACCACTACCTGAGGAGTGTGGCAGGCTCAGCTTGCCATACGAAACAAATTTGTAGTAGATCTTTATGAAGTAACCCAAGTTTACCTTGTCTTGCTATTATTATTATAATTCGCTCTACTCTGGTATTCAGCACTCATTTCGTATGATTTCTTTAAAAAATCTCATTTATCTATCTATCTATCTATCTATCTATCTATCTATCTATCTATCTATCTATCTATCTATCTATCTATCTATCTATCTATCTATCTATCTATCTATCTATCTATCTTTCTATCTATCTATCTTTCTATCTATCTATCTATACATCTATATATATATATATATAGTCTAAGTAGCAAATGAATAGAAAACATTTATTTAGTGGTTGTATACAAGTTCACATAAATCATTTGTCCAAACAGTCATGTAAACTTATCAGTTTAAAACAAACCAGAAAGGGCTCATCAGTTGTCTACCGAGGCGACTATTTCGGGTATATATTTTTTTCACATATTTCCTTAATTGATGACGTATTTTTTTGTCTACAATAACTCTGTTAATATGTCCCCCACGAATGTCATCAACCGGTTATGAACTATGTTTTCAGCCATGATAACCATGCTTTTCAAGTATTGTTTATTTCTCTATGCTATAACCACAACGTTAACAACCTGTTAAACAACGTTGAACAATCATTAACAAGAGTGCACATGACTGTGGTATCAATGCACTGTTTGGAATGTTCCAACGACCATGCACAACCGGCATTGCTTCACAATGATTCAATGTTGAACAATACGGCATGTTTCGGCAGTAATGAACAATACTATTCCTTCATTAATGTTGGTCTTCCTTGACATGCAACAATGCTGTTGCAACATTTTTCACTCAAGATAGCCATGACAACTTGTCGGATTTTTGCAGGTGTGTGTATATATTAAAGCAACTGGTTCCCCTAATGCAGCTGTAGGCTTTTGTTTAGTGCTCTCAAAGTATACAGCGTCAAAAAAACCACACTTAAAAATTAACTACGTAGTCAATAACGTCTTCTTTCCAGCGAAACATGGCATGGTAAGTGTTGAGACTAACACACATTCCTAAACCACCTGTCAGAAGAAAGAGTTGAGCGCTGAGTAGGCTTAAAAACACTTGTTTATGGTGAACATCATCACAGAGGCTTCATACAGAATGTAGTAGTGTAGTGATATCTGATTTGAGTGATTCATAACAAACTTAGATTTCCCCCTTTTGTTGATTGCTGTGTTTTTGTAGAGCTAGACGACAAGATAATGTCCCAGGGATAATATATATTTACCCTGGGACATAAACTCGTCAGGGGTTACTTAGGCCCGGTTCAAATATCGAACTTACCATGTGCTGAACCGAATACCTCTTAAGTTTGACAAAGTTCGACTTGGCTCCACGTTGATTCAAACGTCCAACTTAATAAGTCGAACTTAATTGCGAAATGTGAGCACTCGTTAGCTATTGATCAGTGGTTATGTGCGCGCATGCTCGATGATTCTTCCTTTTCGATATTTCAAAATGGCGAAAGTGAACCAACAAAACGTGAGCCAAACCAATAGAAGAATTGTTCTAATCAGGAGCATGTTCGAGCGTGCAAGGAGACGGAGGAAAATGGTAGAATCAGTCCTACACAGTGTTGTGAGCAGGAGAATGCAACTGATTCAAGCAGCAATCATTTTGGTACTCCTAGCTGTTGCTGGCAAGAACGCTGTAGCCCCAATACGTCGTTCATGCTGTCGACTGGCGCGAAATACTGGCTGGTGGAACGTCATCTGGCAGACATACTCAAATGCAAGGTTTAAAAAAACATTCAGAGTTTCACGCAGGACATTTGCGTTCATACTTAGTCGCATTAGACACGTACTTGAGCGTGAAAGCGTTGTCGAAGGACCTATTCCACCAGACTTAAGGCTTGCTATTTGCCTCTATCGTCTGGGAAGAGGTTCCTATTACTACACAATTGCGGAGATGTCAGGCCTTGGAGTGTCAACTGTCTGCACCATAACTAGAGAAGTTTGTCAATCTATTGTCAACTTTCTGTGGGAAGAAAGTGTTGACAAGTTCATGCCTCATTCAGATCAAGAATTCAGAAACAAAATCGTTGACATGGAAGAAATGTGGCAGTTTCCTTGTTGTTGGGCAGATATTGATGGCTGCCACATTCCAATAAAATGTCCTCCTGGTGGCCAATAATCGTGCAATCGTGTTGGGTTGTGTCCCAAGATATTTATGCACGAGACAATGTTACGCATCTTTTGCTCTTCCTCTCTGTATTCATACATACTTCTTTATTAAACTCTACACTGCATGGCCAACTGCGTAGCCGTCTAACTGTCGGTAAAACACCAAGGCCGGATGGTCGCTTTTGAATTCCCGTATCGCACTTGTGGTAATTACTAATACACCTGCCCAACACAAATGTATACTCCACGATTTACTCATAACTAAAAACTCATACTCATTCACTCAACTCTACATGGCATACCATTAGGATAGCCATGTCACGCTCACTATGGCCCACGGCTAAAAGCGCGTTCCATCATTAACAGTTTCACTCCCAATTGTTAGACAATCACAACTACGCAACTGTAACACCAGTGTGATTCCAATTACCTGCTCTAAAACCAAAAAAATCAGTTTCCTCATTCCCTTCAAACACTGTACATCGGTTACATGCCGATAAATTGGAGGGAATGCATTTGTATTTTGTTATTTCTCCGCAGCACAAGCAAGAATCCATCCTTTTCGCCTCTATGCTTACTCGAAATGACCGTCAAGCTCATGGGAAGAAAAGCTTGTTACGTCATGTTTCAATCCCGTCCTAGTTTTCCCCGGAGTCACTTGAGCTCGCATTACGGGGAGAAAACTAGACAAACCAGTTTCTTGAGTCAAATGTGTTAGGTTCGGCACATGATAAGTTCGACGTTTGAATCGACGTCGAGCCAAGTCGAACTTAATGCATTAAGTTCGACTGCCTTGGTCGAACTTAATGTGGACGTCGAACTTAATTAAAATTGTCGAACTTAATTGATTCAAACGTCGAACTCATCATGTACCTAACACCTCGAATTAGGTTCGGCACATGATAAGTTCGACGTTTGAACCAGGCCTTAGTAAAGTTTATATACCGTGACCGAGCTGTTTAAGCGACATATCACCCTAAGGGCGAAGCCCGAAGTTGGTAAAGTTTGGAAAGAAATATTTAACTTTCCTGATAAACGTATAGAAATGTCGAAGTTTCGGCTGAAAGTTTATGAATATCTCAATGACGTTGATAAGTTAGTTATGAAATTCCGGAGAACAAAAGAAATTGAGCCAACGATGATATAAATGAATTTAAGAACTGCTGTACATGGGAGAAATTCGAGGTGATGATGAGCTAACTTTAACTTCACTCGCCTACGTGCAGTTACCCAAACGAACAAGTACGGCTAGACTTATTGCAATGACGCATTTCCCATTTGCAGGTATCGGATCACGTGGCCACCTGTGATGTGTGGCTTCTCACCACGAGTCAGTGAATGGCGCTGCAAAAGTTGAAAGTAAATCTCAAATATTTATACCAAATCGGGTTGGTATTTTGTATTGTAACTATTTTTTTCACTTTTCTGTGGAAGCCATCGGGATATCTTTACCCTGAAAGTATGAAACTTAGTGTTAGTTCTACTGGACATTCGAGTTTTGGTTTGCTTAAGGCTGGTTTCGGACAAAGGAAGACAAGGTACTCTTTCCACAGTTTTGATTTAAACCCACATACTTTACAAGCAGACCCTATGTCTGCTAAATCTGACAAACAGAGAACAGTTAAAATGCAAAGCAACTTGTCCGGAATTTTCTGGATATCGACGAATAATAAAAGCATTTGGGAAAAACCCGTTGGCGATAATCTTGTCTTTAAGCTTGGAAAGAACATGTATGGCGCAGGTTGTCCTCCTAATCCTTACAGAACGGTACTCAAGAACTTATTAAGATACTGGGTAAACCTTAGTAATGGCCACAACATAAATACCTTTACTTGTGGCGGCTCGCTTCTTGGAGTTCACCGTAACGGTGACATCATCCCTTACGATCGAGATATTGACCTGTGCATGAGCCATAAGGAGTTCTACAAACTTCAGCCATTGGAGTCGAGAAAACCGTTTAATTATCGTGATCATCGAATCCATATCGCATTGCAAAAAGACTTCTCGAAAGACGCCAGCGACAGGATCCGAGTGGATTGCTGGAGAAACGAGGTGCGAAAGATGAAGGATCCCTGTTCTTTTGTAACACCGTGGACACGAGTAATTTTCAAACGACACTACATCGACATCTTCGTGTTTCGCGAGAGTGAACGATACTTAAACGATTCCGAATACAAAACTATGCACCTGGTCGAGGATGTATTTCCACTAAAACCTTGTATGTTTATGGGAATTCAAATCAAGTGCCCGAAAAATCCAACAACGTTTTTGTCGCGGTACTATGAAGCGGATTTTGCTACCAAACCGCAATATTTTTGCCGAAATAGAACATGGACCCCTACAAATCCGCAAGTGAAGAACAAATTCGAAATATGGTTCCCCTAGCTGGTGAGCTGAGTGAGCCATTGAAATTGCCCTGGACATTCATTGGACATAAAGTCGAAATATCACTGTTTCAACAATAGTTTTATCTTGTATTGACTCATATCTTGAGTTTTCAAGATGACATTATTCTTCGGAATATGTTTTATTTTATACAGTCATTGGAGTTGTGGCAGAGATCAAAGGTGGGAAGTTTCCAAGCCCACCCGCACCGTTTGGAATTGGTCGAGAAATTTTAGAAATGTTCGAAATTTTAGGCTCTTTAGGAAGATATTTCTTGATTGCTAACCATTACCTGACAGTAGCGTATACACGCTGTCTTCCACTAGTACAAGGTTCGTGCGGTCCTCAAAGACCATGAAAGTTTTTAAGTTTTCTTTTTTAAAAATTACCAACCCAAAAGTCCTCAAATTTTCTATTGACCTATCCAAGTTCATGAAAAGTCGTGAAATTTTATATATCCAGTTTGCTTTCAATAGAGCTGGTATTGATTTTAAATAGCCGTGGGTTATATTACCTCGTGTATTTGCAATCGTTCATCTTTATTCAAATGAAATCAGGGATGATCTAGGCATTGTCATAACACTTGGCATAGTTGTGGCTATATGTTAATGTATTGTATTTTCTAGGTTTTTTGAAATTGGGTTAGCAAACGGCATGGGTCCTTAAAATGGCTTAAATGTACCACAAAAAGTCCTTTAAAATTGCTTACGGTTTTTCTGAGATAAAGGGAAGAGCTCTGCTAGAACTTCGTTTGGCGGAGATGCTTGCTTGGAATATTGCAGCCAATACAAAAAAGTCGAGGACAAAAATGTCCTGGTTGATTGAATATTCTTTTTCGTTGGGGAAGGCCACTAAGTTATATGTTACTAAACAGTTTGAGTGCCCCAAAAAGTGTACCCAAAATGATGGCGTGACTTATGGGTCCTTGTGTTCACGGTACCGACCACTGATCGACATTGGTGGCTGGGGTTATTATGAACGACCAATGAAATGCGGTATACATTCTCTGGAACGGTCCGTTTTAGGAAACGAAACGATGTTAGAATAATTGTATGACACTTGAAAACTGTGCGAAAGTTTGACCTTCCAGAAAGTTTTTGGCCAAGGCTATCAATTAAATAGAAAAACTGTAAAGGTAATTCTCAGCAAAAAAACGAGAGAACACGATATTGACGTTCGCAGTCGAAGGTTTTCGACAAGAAATGCTCATTTACTTTCTGCTCATACTTTTAAGGGGATACTTCTTAAAACTTTGGTTTTACATTTAACAACAACCAATGGCGTAAAGAAAGGCAAACACACTGTATGTACATATATGTGCCATTAGCAGAACGGCCGGAAAATTTCAGTTGTGACGGCAGCCTTTTGGGGACACTTCTTGCAACTTAAACATAAGGCAGTTCAGTTTTATATAGATCAGTTCGGGCGGTCGATATTTGCTTGTCTCTGCATGGTAGTTAATGATATTTGGGAAAATTGCTTGCTTCGTCAATATGTCAACAAAGTTAACAGCTTTTAAACTGTCGTTATTTCATTCGAGAAATACCAAATGGATCCCTGTGTTTGGATATTTAGATCCAAGAAATACTTGCTTATCTTTCCGTGCAACTGAAAACTCTCGCCCTAGTGGTTCATGGATTTTTACGCTTTCCTCAAGATTAGCAACATCCCGCGTCTTCGGATCAGGACCACAGTATCCGAACACAATATCCATTTGGCATTTGTAAATTCTGTATACTCAAGACTGGACAAAAACAGGTTGAATTATTCATGAATTTTACATTTGTGCTTTAACTGGATACACAAAGACTCCGCACTCGTCAGAATCAGCCTGAGTGTGTCGTACATAGTTAATATAAAGATAGGGACTGGAATAAGCCATCCAAAATTCCGCAATGATTACGACGGCAAGCAGAAGCTCATCGTACCGACGTTTTGCCCAAATCGCTTTGTTATTCCTTCTACTAATGGTGATGTTATATCATGCAGTAAATAACAACAGGTGGACAAACACAGGTCAAGAAACGAAAAGAAACTCAGGGCAAATTCGGCAAGACGAGCACAACATATACGGAAGGGGTTGCCCTGAAAATCCTTTTCGTGGGCGTTTTAAAACTCTACTACGCTTTTGGGAAGCCATTGCTGCTCGTCGAAACATCTCCGAGTATTTTTTGTGTTTTGGAAGCATTTTGGGCGCTTTTCGTAATGGCGACGTCATTCCTTACGATCATGACATTGATATCTGCATGCTCAAGAAAGATATTTATAAGCTTGAACCTGACGAGGAAAAGAGACCTTTTAAGTACGACGATGGCCAGCCACACATGATCTTGCAAAGACATTGCCACAATCCTGTAAAAGAAACTCCGAGACAAGATTGTAGCGGAAACGTTGTCCTGGAACATGTGGACGCGTGCTCAATTCTCGAGCCTTGCGGTCGCATTCTTTTGGGCAGTCCTCCGTTTTTGGATGTTTTTGCTATCAAAGACGAAGGCAAGGAACTGTTGGACGAGTACAAAGGTGTTAAACACGAAAGGAACGTCATTTTGCCCGTGAAACCTTGTGAATTTCTGGGTATAACGACCAAATGTCCAAGCAACTCCGCCGCTTATTTGAAGCGATACTACGGAAAAGAGTTTGCAACGAAACCACATTATGTCTGTAAGGAAAACAAATGGGTAGCTACTGGTAAAAATGTCGATCCAATTGCAGTGCCATTGTAGAAATAGTAAAGTAAACTTATAAATGTTCACTGTCCATACTTAAAAATAAATAATTCACCATCTTTGAAAGGGCATGTTTAAATAAACAGTGTAATCGGTTTCAGAAAAAGAGATTTATTAAAAATAATTTGCTAAGTGCGAATGCACGGAATGTTTTCCTTATATTTAATTGCTATTCATTTTTGCATTCTTTAGTCCAGTCGCAAAAGGATTTTTTTTCCTGGGTTATTTTTGTATTTGGGCAAAATGTGTTGAGTTGTCAAGTTTTCGATAATAAAGCAAGATGGAGTTTCCCGCTCTTTTCTTTGTTGTGAATCTATTGCCCGCACATGCGTATGACATTTTTCAGTGAATACCTCATGCGAACATTAGTTTAATTGCGTTTCAATAAAAAAAATCATTTTCATGTAAAAAATTTGGCTCCGGATCAATATCCAGTGAAACCAGACACAAACGGGGTTTCGAAAAAGCTATAGCCTTATTATTTTCAAAAAAAGAATAAAAGTTTTTGTAAAAAAGAGGAAATATCGGCAAACGATTACGTGATATCATTGTGCAAATTGCCAATGGCTTAAATTAGATTTTGAGTATGATTTCTTTGGTCAGCAGTTAACATCTTGAAGCTATTCATAGACACCATCTTTGTTCGGCCAATGGCGTTCTTCTGTTGACTTGAATGTTGGTTGATCACAGAATTGTTTATGTTTTGGCCTTCATTTCAAACGTTGGGAATAGCTCTGATCCTCTTGATTTGTTTCGTCTATCGCCGGCAAACTTTCTGACCCAGTACTCGTCAAACGCCTCCGACGCGCTTTGCTTTGAGCCTGAATTAACTGTCTCAAGATCTGCTTGATTTCTGACACCTCGTTTTCCACCTTATCGACGGTGGTCTGCTGTTCTCGATGAAGTTCGCTCACGGTGTGTCTCAGTGCATCCAGGTCACTCTCGAACCTGGACTTCAGCGGCTGACCGTTGTGCACATCGCTTAGTATCGCATGCACATCGTCCACTTGTTCTTTAACTTGGAAAGTCATTTTTTTCAGCTCACCCTCGGTATCATTTACCGCGTCATCATCGTAGTAGAGTTCCTCAGGATTACACTGTTCTTGTATGAAGTCTGAGCAGTCCTTTCTCTTTTGAATAGAAAGTTTTGACTCGAGGTTCAATATCATGACAGCTTGCTGCATGACTGCGTTTGCCTTGGCGTTGTCGTAGACTCGTTGAAAAGTGTCCGACATTAAAGCTATGAAGAGATTTAGACAGATGATGGCCGACAGGGTCAGGTATAATCCACACAATAACCTTGCCATGAGGGGATCTGCTTTGGAAAGACCATCAAAGTTATAGTCGTCGACGACTGTTAAACGAAGCATACTGAAAAGAAGCTCTTGAATCGTTCCGTAGCCTTCCACAGCTTCGCTTTGCTCTGCCCCGAAGATCATCCAGAACGCCACTGCAAACGGTATGTAGAACAACAAATAAAGAAAAGCGAATTTTAAAGAATCTCCTACAAAGTGACTCAGCATTACCACGAAGGGACCGAGTGAAGTGAAGGCGCGCGCCGTCTTCATCAACCGCAGCCAGATAAATATGATAGTTGCGGCCAACACCCTCCTGTTCACCTTGGCGGTTGTTGGCCCACGTACTAGCATTTTTAAAACATGAGTAATGATTGTCACGTCTATCATGGTGTAGGTTAGCCAGTCGAAATAATTCCAGTTGTCTTGGAAGTAAGAGACATTCTGAGTATGCAGCGCGTTAATCTCTTGGTTAATATACTTGCGTTCTTCTGGCCAGCGCGGATGGCAGTAATCGAGATCGCTGATTAGCTGTTTCTCTCGCCAATCCAGCCATTTCTGGTGCTCCTTCTTCGACTTGGCGAACTCTTTGAGTTCCACATAAATTTCCGCAATCGTCAGGAGCACGGCAAGTCCTTCGAGGATAAATCTCCACCAATTCTTGGAAATGGGCTGGTAATGGTGCGCGGTGTCGCCAGGTAAACAAATGGCTAAGATTGTCCAAGTCAGAACAAATCCAACATTCATTATCATTTGTATCCACGTTCCACTCCTCCCGAAGTACTTCCACTTCACCTTGATTAGGCGTTGAAACACAGGATGCATGATGAGGTCAAATTGTTTATGTTCGACAACGACCTCGAGAGGAGTTTTGGCATCACCAGAAGACAAACATCTTGGGATGACTGGTTCAAGAAAGTTAAGAAAGTAATACTCCTTGCGGTTTGCGCGATCGAGGGAATGAAATTGGTTGAGTGCTTCCTTGGCCTGATGAAAAACAAAGAAATGATTTATGTGAAACTTTAACCCTTTCCGGTCAGTACCCAACTTTTTAATTTTGCTCTGGCTAACGCCAGTCAATTTTACTCTAACTAACACCAGACAATTTTACTGTGACTAACAACAGACTATTTTATTCTGACTAATACAAGACTATTTTACTTTGACTGACACCAGACTATTATACTCTAACACCAAACTATTTTACTCTGGCTAACGCCAGACGATTTTACTCGTCGAGAGGAGACGTCTCTGACAGGAGAGGGTTAAACGTACATTCCATCTCTAAAGCCTATGTGCAGGAAAATTTCCAGGTGTCATGTTGCTGAATTTTGCTAAATTTGAACAGTTTCAAACAAGCCTCTGACAGCAAGGTTTGATGAATTCACACCCTCTGAATTACACTAACGTTGATATTAGCAGTCATGCTACATGGTTCTTCGGAATAACGAACATAAGAATTTTGAGTTAAGTAGCAGTTAGCTTGGTATTCCTTGTGAACGCTCTAACCAGCTAACAAGCTTGCTGTCAAATTGTTGGTGAGTGGCAACCTTGGGTTCTTAGTTCAATATATTCATGAAGTAGTTAGTTTAAAATGGCTTGTGAGTGTTTCCTGACTCGCTTTGTAAAAATTTCCCGTAATCTGGACGTAATTCTATGAGATGCTGAAGGTTGGCATATGGGGTAATATCGGCACAGTTGGCCACCCTTCCAGGACCTCTGAAAGACTGGATACTGGCTAACCATAAGAGCGAGTTGTAACTGGCTCATGATTTCTAAATGCACCCATTGACCCATTCATGGTCAATTGACTATTGCCGAATGTTTGTTAAGTTGGGATCCTCTTCAGATGTTTTCTGGGAATTAGGGAACATTTTTATGAGGATATCTGACTAACGATAGTTCATCGATCATCTGTTACCACCACAAGTACATACATTCACCATCATCCCATACACATTGCCACACCTTTAAGTAAACCAACTGATAGCCCTTCATCACTATTTAACCTTACCACTGAAGGCATCTTTGTGATCATCAAGACAAGTGCAGACAAGCCATTGATATCTCTCACCCCGGCGTGGGATCCATATTCTATTAAAATTCTCGCGGTTTCAGAGCGATCTAACTCTGCAGCAAGCTAAGGAGAGAACAACAACATTAATATTGCCAGTAATCAGATTGTCGAGTTAAATTGGAGTCGAGTCCATACGTATGCGCTTTCAGATCTATTCATTTTCAATTTAGCTGAAAATCGTAACGCATCAAAATATTTGGATATTTTTGAAAACGTTGTCGGATCCAGCATGAATATTATTCGATTTTGATTGGAGATCATTGCTGTTTTAATTTTCCAGGGTTCTCGAGTGAACAGGCGAATACAATGCAAAAAAATCGTTTGGACGCAAATAGTTGATGCGTTCCGATCAAAATGATAACGGATAGGTTTGAAAACGCATATCTGTAGAAGCGACCTAAGTTTACCAAGGAGAGATCAAAAACGCATAACTTTGATAGGACTCGTATAGGAAATGAATGAGCTCTGCTAAACATGTTTGGTTAAACGCACAATTCGTTGAGTAAAACTTGAACTTGAACCAGCTAAATTTGTAGAAATAACGTGTTTTCCAGCTCTTTTTATTTACCTGAAGTGGAGTTCTTTCTTTGTAGTCTCTGTCGTCTATATCCGCCCCGTATTTCAGTAACGTCTTTAACGAATGAGTGGCGTCGTTCTTTGCAGCGTAGTGCAGAGGGGTTTGATTTTCCCCGGATGTTCTCGTCCCAATCGAGGCGTCGCGAAGGATTAGAAACTGTACCATTTCCGGGTAGTCGACAGCTGCTGCGACATGTAGTGGAGTCCTGCCATACTTATCCGCAATGTTTACATCAAGACCTTAACAAAAAAAACTCACTTGTAGTTCTATTTGATCCGGTAATAATCTATTAATGATAAATCAATTAATGAACACATCGATCTACTAATACGATTACTGACCCTCATCAAAATCGATTGTTTTCACTCGGCATATCAGCGAATGCAGTGAGCAAAATTATGCAAGCCCAGTTTGCAAAATCTTGGTCACTGTATTCGCTGATATAATGCAGAGAAAACACAATGGGTTTCGATGAGAGTCAGTAATCCGCTGCTTGCATAATATCCGATAATACTGCGTGCCTCAGTAATTGTCTATTAAATATTCCGTCTATGAATCACCAGGTCATGTGGCCGATCAGTTAATGAGTCAGTTTTGCATCAGTGAACGAATTCATCAATCAGTGGAACGATGAATGGTGGCATGGACAAATCAATACCATTTTTTTTTTCAAACTTACCATAGTCCAAAAGAAATTGTGCAAGACCTAAGTCCCAGTCTCTTGCAGCTTCATGCAACAAACTCTGCCCGTGGCGATCTGTGGTATGCACAGATGCTCCATTGACAATCAACGACTCAACAAATTCCAGGTCAATGACTTCATCTTCATTTCCAGACAATGCCACCTAAATAAAGGAATTTTTGCTTAGACTGGTTGAACAAAACTGTACTTTATGCTTGAATTTTTTTGTGGGAATATTTGAGATTTTTAATGTTTCCTCAAATGGCTCCTCGTTTGCCAATCAGTGGAGACATTTTTGACGTAGCAAAAATGTTTCTCAGTGAGTTTGGAAACATTTCTATTTCGGAAATATTTTTTCTTCGTTCCCAACCTAAGAAACAGTATTATCCACACTGCAAAAAATTAAAATTTTGAGCAGAAAATTTTTCTAGTTTTAAGATTAATTTCCCGGCTTTATAAAAGAAATAAATTCTTGATAAGAAAAGGCATGTGGATTTTTTTCTTTCAAGGAAATTAATAAAATATACCTTGATCCAAGAATATTTTTCCTATCTAGTCTAGATATATTTTCTTAATTCAAGAACATATGTCTTCTTTTAAAAACTTTTTCCTGATCAAGATAGCTTATTATAAACTGATGTATCCTGTCTACGCGACAAGATAACATTTCTTAATTTGAGAAATATGGTCTTAAAACAAGATTTTTTCCCTTAAAATAAGAATTTTATTTTTTGCAGTGCAGTTGCCCAGGGTTTCGCGTTTAATACACTGCCCGTGAACGTTTTTCACAAAATGTTTCCTCGTTTAGGTATTGTCCGGGAAACATTTCGGCGAAACAATGTTTGCGCCACAATGCCACTTCGTCGTTTCCCCTGGGGTTTAATACAGATTCAACTGTCTTCTCCCCATGCATGAAGTCAGTATTGTTTCCACGAAATATAAATCCTAGCTATAACGCCTCAGGACAACTTTCGTAGCGACTGATATACAAAGTAATTTAATCACTTGAGTAACACACTGTTCGTCGAACCCAGATTTGTAGTCGTATCTCAATATCTCGAGTACCAGTATTTTCATTCAAGTCTTTGTCCCACTCTCGAGTCATATTACGCGCGAATTCATCCCTCCAGTCACCCTGAGGAAACAGTCAAAGCTCGTCACTTCAAACTGTTTTAAAATAGCTTTAATTGCAAAAAAAACTATTGTCAATCGGGCTAGGAAAGAAGAACCGTTTTAACTAAAAATACAAGCTGGTGAAATAAATTTCTGTGAAGTGTAAATATGTTTACTCGTAATATGGTTTCTGTTGATTCAAAATATTTTGCAGTAAGAGTTGACAAAATGAGGAAACAAATGTCGCTATTTAAAAAACTTTAATCTCCCATATCGTGCTAAGCTTTGTGTGTTCAATATTTTTGAATAAGACCAGGTTATTAATTAGTTTACAGCAGATGTGAGGTTTGCAGAATTAATAATCCAGGCATTTCAATAAACCTGCGCCTCGCCAAACAGCGAATAAAAAACATCTTTGGCAGAATCCGTCAGTAACCCCGCTCGGAATAGCTCAAATTCTCTCAAACATCTCAATATTTTGAATTTGAGCACTTTCCGAACAGCCAGAGGGAATTATGGATGACTACGTTGAATTACAGAACTAACCTTTGCGAAGTAATGAAGCAACGCTTTACTGTGTGAGTCAACGTTTTTTAATTTCGCTTGTGTAGTCACACCATCTTCAAACGTCTGAAAAGGATCGAATGAAGCAGATTCTTCGTCATCTTCGATGTCACTTAGCGTCGCTTGTTTGTATTTTCGACCGTTTAACGTATCAACGACGTTAAACGGCTTTCGTATCCGAGACCTTTTACTTCGAGAACGCCTCATAACAAAACGTGTTGCCTTATCTTTCCATTGTGTTGATGAGATCTTTGCTTGGGTGATAGCTTTCACTGAAGCCACCTTTCTCGCCTTTTTCTTGAACGTCTCGGCTAGTATTGCTCCTTCATTAACCTTACCCAAGTCTCCAAGCTGAAGTTCTTCTGCTACCTCATTCCTCAGCAACGGCTCGACCCTATTTGATTTCATAGTCACAACAAAAACTCTTTCCTTTTCTTCGTATTAAGCTAGAAGCGAACGACTTCAGTTTTCAAAATTTAGTTCCCAATAACTGTTAACCCAGTTTGTTTCAATTCTGTGCCATGGTATTTACACTGAACACTTGAAATAATCTCCGCAGAATCCCCCTCCTTTGTATGTCCGTGTGTACGTAAACACACTTTGGGTTTGCGTGGTTTCCAAAACTGATTAGATCATGCGGCAGGTTCAAGTGGGAATCAATTAATTATTTAACGGCAGGTGCAAACTCGGTTGTCGCAGATTCTCTGTCTCTGTCTCTCTGTCTCTGTCTCTCTGTCTCTCTGTCTCTCTGTCTTTCTGTCTCTCTGTCTTTCTGTCTCTCTGTCTCTCTGTCTCTCTGTCTCTCTGTCTCTCTGTCTCTCTGTCTCTCTGTCTCTCTGTCTTTCTGTCTCTCTGTCTTTCTGTCTCTCTGTCTTTCTGTCTCTCTGTCTCTGTCTCTCTGTCTCTGTCTCTCTTTCTATATATATATATATGTATATATATATGTTGGTAAGCTTGGATATGGTAAAACAAGCGTACCGGCAATCGGGAGACACGGGTTCGATTCCCGTTGGAAAGCTCAGAAATTTTCTGAGGTAAAAGCTTGAGAACAAACTTTTCATCATACATATATCCAAGCTTACAAACATCTACACTTAGTAAGATGAAATTTACTTATACACACACACACACACACACACACACACACATATATATATATATATGCATATGTTTATATGCGACCGCCGCATGCCATATATATATATATATATATATATGTAGACTGTGTTAAGTTGTTTTACACATTTCGTGGATTTCATATGACTTGTCGACTGGGCATAAGTGGGCCACATTTAACCACTTAAATTATGGTGTGGTAAACTAGATTCGCTCAAATTTAGTTAAAGCTTTTGCCCGCATTTCCCAAAGCCACGTAGATCTACTTCACCCGAAATGATCAAAATCGCCCAAATTGTGCCTTGATACTATCATCCAACTCCTGCCCCTCGAAATTCCTGGTTGCACCAATGGCTATGAAGCTCCCTGGAGAAACGTTTTATGAAGGGAAGTTAAAGAGTGTAAGACGTATCTGTGTGTGTGTTTGACTAACATGGACCCCTCCCCAGGACCCCTCCCCTAACTTGGTTTACTCTGGCCATGCTGCTGGGTTCAGGAAACTACCAAAACTTGGAAGAGAAATACTGACGATTGGAGCAAAGGCCCTTCCTCTGAAGAAATGTTATTATTACCTCTCCCAAGAGCTCGGCAGTAGCCCGAAACCTTTTGGCTACGTAGCACTCTACTTTTAAAACGCATGCCAAGGTTTACTAACAGTGTTCGCACTACTCTTCTGAATTAATGTTATTGATATTGTTGGCCTGTATTACGCCGTATAGTACTTGATTTGACCTGGTGAAGGGATAATGTGACATCCGTTGGATGTCACATTAGACTCACTAACACATCAAAAGCACTCGATAGTTGGCTTCTGAAACGCTTTGAAATTCCACAGAATGCTTTGAAATTCGCAATTGCTAGAAATGACTGACTTTTATTTCGTGATGATCTTAAAAAGAAATTGATGTATTGGCTACAGGTTGTAAAAGCGAACATTTACTCTTGAACATTTGCTCTTAAGGGAACCAGAAAATGGTAAATTCATATCTACACTAGCTCATGAAAACGCAAGAAAAATATTATTAACCTCTGTGAATTGGGTGGCCTCTTTTGGGTAGTTTATGATTGTTTTCCATAGACTTAAAAATTGATCATTATGGGATTCGGAATTTGCCGATTACAAAAGAACGCGGTCATGGTGGGATACACGAGGGACTGGAATAAACCCCTCGCGCGACAGGACTGAGCCCGCGAAATTTATGCGAATTTAGAACATGGCGGACGAGGAGGAAAGATCCGTCAAGCAATTTCATGAAATTGGACTGGATGACCGGCTTTTAAAAGTAAGAAAATTATCGCTACTGTAGTTGTAACGTGACTGAAAAGTTTTTTTAAAGGAGTTTTTAATTTTTTTGTTATAATGTAGGCAATTTCCAAACTAAAATGGTCGAAACCTACACCAATCCAGGTTTGTAAGTTCTGTCAATTGGAAATTTTTAAAGTAATTTTATTGTGTTAAAAACTTGGATTGCTTACTTTATTTTCGTAATCCTCCGAGCTCTATAGCCTAAAGTGCCAGGTTTGTTGCCTCTTGGAAAATTTTCCATTATAATTATCAAATTATGTTTCGCATGGGCACGTGGTTTAGCTGAAAGTGGGACAACTCCAGAGAGTGGAGTGTTTATCGAATTAGTCCTTATCACCAATCGTCTTATTTTCCATCACGACACATTATATCTTTGTTTGGACGTGGAACCGGCCGTGTTCAAATGATGTCCCTCAAATGAAGTTTAGGTATGGTGAAGGAAATTTTCCAGTGTCACAGTTGTACATTTTAAGACCAGCCGGAGGTCCAAGAGTTGCATTTTTCGAAATTGGCCTTGGTTGGATATGAAAATACATGATTCTGACACTTTAATATTTCCTTCATCATACATAAACTCTGTTGCGCATGTGACTGAGTGTAAATACCAAATATTTGTTCAATATTTTGGCATTTACCCTCAGTGGCTGAGGGACCATGCTAAAAAATCAACCAAATTTTGAAAAGTATAATTGTTTTAGCTTTTCTGATTACAAGGGTACTGTACATCTAGGTTTCTACAAGTATTAGTCAATGGATTATTCATTTGAGAATTTTATTAGATAATGGGTAATTGTGCTTGCATACCGAAGCCAAGGTGGCTGGGTTTTGTGTTTGCCCAAGGCCCCAATAAATAATACATAAACACTGAGTAGAAATACTTAAAACAATGGGATCTCCTCCTTCTTTGCTATTGCAAAAATTCAAAATATTTTTATATTACTTTGTCTTCGCACAATGAGTGTTTAAATTATAGTGAAATTCCTTTGTATTTACTGTAGGCAAGTGCCATTCCTCTAGCACTTGAAGGAAAAGATATATTGGCCAGAGCCAAGACTGGATCAGGAAAAACTGCAGCGTAAGTAAAATGAACACTGATCATTTGACAAGTATGCTACCAGAACTTCACACAACAAAATATTCTCAAAACCAAAACTACTGTTCTGATATTTACTTCAGTCTTGCTTTTCATCAGCATTTGAGGGACAGCAGTGCACTGTACAGTTTAATTTTGTAGTTACAGAGCATTCTAGTAACTACTGTATCTTGTAGTTCTGCCCATGTTTTTGACTAACTAGATTACTTAAATTTAACAGTAATTTGCCAATTTAACATCAAATGCCACATATATTAATTATCTTAATATTTTTACACATCATTATTAGGTATGCCATTCCAATTATTCAAAAAATTCTTCAAGTAAAACAGGTTAGATTTTCTGAAATTTAAAATGACATATTGTAATGAGTAAGTTGTTCCTGTCTGAGAAGCAAAACGTAGGAGATTGGTTCACTACACATTTGCATGAAGAGGGATATCCCCAAAAAACTGCCTCAACTTAACTTATCCAGTCGTTATTCTGTAATTTTTAGAAACCTGTGGAATTGCATGTACCAGTACTTTCTGTCTGGCAATAAACAAACATGAATTAAATATTTGCCTTTTAAGGACTCAAGGTCATCATAAAATGTTACCTTGGACAAATCAAAAAGATTTTGATTTGTCTGCAAAGATAGTTCTGGTTTCCAGACAATATTCAAATGAAAAATAAAACAATGAAATGTACTGTTGACCATCTCAAAATGAACATGTATCTCCCAATTTTACAATCACTTAGAATATATTTCAACATGTAGGGTTAGAACCCACTTAAGCCCCAAATGCCATATTGCATTTTATGTGTTCCCAATGTAGCTCTTCAAATATTTTTAAAAACCTCTCTTTCAGCCATTGCTGCTGGCACTGTTCTAGCTATGTTGCAAGGGAGCATCAGTAATGTACTGTTGTGCTTTTATGACATTGTTAACTTTCTGATTTACAATTATACATTTGTTTTAGAGGCATCAAAATGAACCATCAGTGAGAGCATTAATTTTAGTTCCGACAAAAGAATTATCCCAGCAATCTTATAGGAATATGAAGGTATTTACTTGGATGATTTTGAATCATTGTATTAACCTCAAGCCTCAGGTCCAAAAACACTCCACTTGTGATCAAATTGAAATAAAATGTTCTCATGTCAAATCCTTGCCATTACTTACCTGACTGGAAAAAGCAGAAGAAACATAGAAATAAGCACTTGCTAACATTACCTGGTTAGCTTGAATTTTCAGGCATTTTGTTTTACTGTATAAGAGAAAATATAATCCAAAAATAACCTGCAAAACTATACCTGGATAAAGAATAATTAATGACATGTCAAACAGGGATTAAGGTGAGGGAGGAAAAAAAATATAATATTTTTAAAGTTTGCTAATTGCAAAAATAAATGTCTCTCTTAATGTAAACAATAGGTCTTCTCCTCTTACGTTGTTTTGATATATTTATATATATATATATATATATATATATATATATATATGTATGGGTAAAGTTCATCTTACTAAGTGTAGATGTTTGTAAGCTTGGATATATGTATGATGAAAAGTTTGTTCTCAAGCTTTTATCTCAGAAAATTTCTGAGCTCCCCAACGGGAATCGAACCCGTGTCTCCCAATTGCCGGTACGGTTGTTATACCACTAGACTATAGGGTCTCAGACGGCAAGCATGATGTTAATTAGAAACCTGGTTCGTAATATTGATATGCCTCTTTCGTACTTGAAAGCTGAACATACCTGTGATGTGATATTGTGTATGGGTAAAGTTCATCTTACTAAGTGTAGATGTTTGTAAGCTTGGATATATGTATGATGAAAAGTTTGTTCTCAAGCTTTTATCTCAGAAAATTTCTGAGCTCCCCAACGGGAATCGAACCCGTGTCTCCCAATTGCCGGTACGGTTGTTATACCACTAGACTATAGGGTCTCAGACGGCAAGCATGATGTTAATTAGAAACCTGGTTCGTAATATTGATATGCCTCTTTCGTACTTGAAAGCTGAACATACCTGTGATGTGATATTGTGTATGGGTAAAGTTCATCTTACTAAGTGTAGATGTTTGTAAGCTTGGATATATGTATGATGAAAAGTTTGTTCTCAAGCTTTTATCTCAGAAAATTTCTGAGCTCCCCAACGGGAATCGAACTCGTGTCTCCCGAGACGGCAAGCATAATTAACGTCATGCTTGCCGTCTGAGACCCTATAGTCTAGTGGTAAAACAACCGTACCGGCAATCGGGAGACACGGGTTCGATTCCCGTTGGGGAGCTCAGAAATTTTCTGAGATAAAAGCTTGAGAACAAACTTTTCATCATACATATATCCAAGCTTACAAACATCTACACTTAGTAAGATGAATTTTACCCATACACAATATCACATCACAGGTATGTTTAGCTTTCAAGTACGAAAGAGGCATATCATTATTACGAACCAGGTCTCTAATTAATATCATGCTTGCCGTCTGAGACCCTATAGTCTAGTGGTAAAACAATCGTACCGGCAATCGGGAGACACAGGTTCGATTCCCGTTGGGGAGCTCAGAAATTTTCTGAGATAAAAGCTTGAGAACAAACTTTTCATACATATATCCAAGCTTACAAACATCTACACTTAGTAAGATGAACTTTACCCATACACAATATCACATCACAGGTATGTTCAGCTTTCAAGTACGAAAGAGGCATATCAATATTACGAACCAGGTCTCTAATTAATATCATGCTTGCCGTCTGAGACCCTATAGTCTAGTGGTAAAACAACCGTACCGGCAATTGGGAGACACGGGTTCGATTCCCGTTGGAGAGCTCAGAAATTTTCTGAGATAAAAGCTTGAGAACAAACTTTTCATCATATATATATATATATATATATATATATATATATTTTGTTTTTTGGTCACACCTTAATCCCTGTTCGACACATCATTAATTATACCTTATTTATGCCTATCTTGTCAATAACTTAAGACATGAGCTTAAGAACAAGATAAAAGTATGGTGATAGTATTTCAACTTTATTTCAAAGTCTTCATCAGATCAACTAATTACACACAGCATATAGGCTCCTTAAATAGTTGCAAAGAATAGGTTACATATTTTTTATCATTGATTTCAGCAGTTCCCTAACCCTTTGGCTTTTCACTCGAGTGTACACATCTGTGTTCTAGTGAAAGTAGATTGAAAGTACAAAAATATAAACTTCTCCATTTTGGTCAATCTCTTTTTTTTTAACGTTATGAAATGGGAAACATTACAGTTGTCTATATGTCTTTGTCTTTCAGTCTCATGGTCTTGTTGTCTTAACTATTTTAGGAACTAACTTCATATTGTTCTCGCTCTGTCCGAGTTGTGGATGTATCTCAGGCGACTCTTGATGTTGTCAGGTACTAAATTATACAATAGAACAAAATTCAATGCCTTTGGAATTTTACCACATGAGCAGCATTTACTTTTTGCTTCCAGGCCTGTTTTACTGGAGAAACCTGATGTTGTTATCGGCACACCAAGTCGAGTTTTAGGACATACCCAGGCAAAGGTAAAGTGGTGTGGCTTGTCCACCTAAATTTGGAAATATTCCATATCAATTCTCATGTTGGAAACCTATTTGGTAACTGTTTTGACTTGCCTGTTGCGACCTACTTCCCTTCCTGATTGAAATACGTATATAAAGCAAACCTAACTCTCAAATGAGAGATTAAACGTTACAACTTTGGAAATTTTCATTGTAGTTCTCATGCTGTAAATTCTTTGATTGCTGCTGTGATTTGGATTACCGTTCCTGATTGAAAACGCTTATATACAACAAGCGTCACCCTCAAATGAGAAATACAACGTTTAATGTGTCCTTACAACATGAACATATTTAGATAAGGGAATATCAGGTTATCTGAAATGGTGGAAAAGTTCTAATTCTTTAATGTTCATTCTGCTTGGAAACCGCCTTTAGCTCTTCCCGGGAAACGTAACAGGTCCGACATTTCCAAAAACTGTAACAGTCTGTTGCATTCTTCTGTGTGTAAATGAAAACTATTGAGATGAAATTCAAGGAAACCCATCCGACTCACCGACATGCGTTGCGAAAAATGAAAATTAGAGGCCCATCGGCGGAAATCGAATTCTGACGAATTCATTTTCACATTTATACTCAATTTCATTGACGAATTCAGCTTTCCTGTTCTTTGTTTTCAGAATCTTGACATTAAAGAGTCATTGAACATGCTTGTGGTGGATGAAGCAGACCTTGTTTTTTCGTATGGATATGAATACGACTTGAAAACACTGTTAAGGTAGTCTCTAGCGTGGCATGCAACTCAGTGTAAATGATTTTCACCACAGTTTAATTGTGTTCCTCTTTGGTCGTAACGCGTTTAATTCATCTTTTCTTTTCTTATTCAGCCACTTGCCAAAAATTTATCAAGCATTTTTAATGTCAGCTACACTATCCCAGGTAATGCTTCATTTACAGACATACATGTAGTCGCGTTTCCTGCATGCAGAGACCAAGGTGTTGAGTGAAGGTTTCGTTGATTTGTGAACTGCTTTGTGCTTTCACGTGTGAACTTCCAGTCTGAAGTTAATGGCTGCTTTCACTAATGGGAGGTACGGTAGCCAAACTCTTAGTGCCCAGGAATCGAACTGGTAGTAAATAAAATGTGCCTCTATCCAGACGATGGCGAGCCCTTAGTATTCTACGCAGTAATACGATTTCACTCGCTCATGAGAGGACTATAGTCAGGAAAGGGTTAGTTTTGGTTTTCCAAAACATGGCTAACGTTTTTTCCTCGTTAGGACTTGTATGCAGTTACCGGGTACGCTATTCGGACTTCTTACTACGGCCCTCCGGTGTATAAATGGCACTTTAGATTTCTCTAAGAATCTGATAAAACATGCTGTTCAGAACTTGTCGTGGACTAGTTTTCCATTCATGGGAAGAACACACTTTATGGTCTCTTCTTGCGATCGGAATAAAGGATCAACTTAATGAACCACGTAGACTCGAAACAGATCGAATGAACTTTTTTACTATTGACCTCCCGTGTTTTTTTGAAATCTCGTTTTCCTTGTCCTCAACAAGGGAATCCGTCATCGGATCGCTCTTTTAACTCTTATTAGTTGAGGTGTTTCTTTTTTTTTTCCCTTATTTTGTCCGATTGATTTTGCTTTAACCGTTTTCTGTTCGTTCATCTATTTTCTCTTAATTTCATTAATAGTTTTATTGTTTATTTCTTTGCTTGTTTGCATATTTCTAAAATCGTCTTTTCTTTCTCCACTTGGTATGGCCAGGAAGTGCAAGAGCTCAAGAAACTTGTGTTACAAAATCCGGTGAGTGACTGATACGTTGGATACAAACACGTTCAAAGTGTTGTGTGAGTTTTTTTTTCATTTGACATCACACTACCCGTGTCAATCAGAAAACGAAATATTGGTATTTCTGAAACACCATACTGATTAGAGCAAGTCAAACATAGGCTTGTACCTTGAAAACTGAAGTTTGCCGTTTAACGTTTGGGATTCACAAGACAACAGGACACCCATGTTAGTTCGACGTGCAATAAGAGTTATCGAGATTCTTTTTCAAACGTTGTCCAACATGGCCACCGTGATGTCATGTGGAAACCGGCAATGAGCCCACCTTTTTGGAGGCTGAAACTACACTGTAGTTCAGCCAAGCTCTCCGCTAATCCCCCCTCTTCCCAGCAAGTATCAATGAGCAATAAGCCCTCCAATGAGCCCTCCATTCACTGACAGAAGCTTCCATTCAACCATGACATAAAAGCTTCTAAGACATCGTAATTTCTTACCTTAACATTAATCTTAAAACCCAGGTTTTTTAACGTATGTCTCATACTTTTATAAGGTAACGGTAAAACTGGACGACTCTCAGCTCCCCGAAGAAGAAAGATTGACGCAGTACTTGATTAAGTGAGTAGGAAAATGGTCATCGAATTGATCTTACTTTAGTTGTTTTTCTCTTTTTTCCTATTCTTCCAGTGCAGTTACAGCATGATGATTTTGCCTTTCAGATGTGAAGCAGAAGACAAATTTTTACTCATTTATACCCTGTTGAAACTAAAGTAAGCAGACTAGATATCTTGATTGTTGTCATATCTGTTCTTCATCTGCTTTCGCACACTCCTCCTGGTCGCTGTTCATCCCTCTTTCCCACCTCCTCTCTCTTCTTCTTCCGTTCATTTTTTATTTCTATACCATGTCTTCCAACTGGTCTGCTTTTCTTATTTGGTTCCCGAGCCAGGGGTGTTATTATCGAGGAGCCTCGGGAGGAATCGTCAGACATAAAGAAATAACCCACATGGGTGGTTTACGAATCAAATAAAGTAGAAATGTACGCAAAATTTGGCTCTCAGCGTAACCCGGTTTGTTTGTTTACATTGAGCTGGGCTCTCCGTTTTCTTTAATTGTTCGATTTTTGACAGCTCGGAACGAAAAGCCTATACACAGTTACTAATAAATCAGACATTTTTATACAAGTTGAAGGAGTGGATGGTGGTACATTTAAGTGACGGAAATACGTACCACGCATCTGTTCTACATGTCCTCCTCAAAAAATTCACTAAGCTTACCCCCCACAATTGTCTTGCAGTGGTTATGGCACTGCTATCAAGGCTCCCTTGAAAGTGTTGTAGGCACGCAACTGTTCCAAACGTTCGGCCATTTGTTTGTTTTTGAACTTGTCCATGTGATTTCTGATTATCTTTTCCATTTTCCTAAGGCTCGTACAAGGAAAAACTCTGATATTCGTGAACGGTATCGACCGATGCTACAGGTACGTTGTGGACATAGAGATTGTAATATATATATATAATATATAATATATATAATATATATATATATATAATATATATATATATATAATATATATATATATATAATATATATATATATAATATATATATATATAATATATATATATATATAATATATATATATATAATATATATATATATAATATATATATATAATATATATATATATAATATATATATATATAATATATATATATATATAATATATATATATATATAATATATATATATAATATATATATATATAATATATATATATAATATATATATATATATATATATATAATATATATATATATAATATATATATATATATATAATATATATATATATAATATATCATATAGGCCGCCGGACTTCTGCAAGTTTAGCGCTTGTCATAGTTGTCGTGGGTTATGTTCAGAGGTGGCACCAGAATTGGGAGTAGAGAGGGCCACAACCAGCCCGTCGGGGAGTCTTGGCCTCCCTGTTGGAGAAAAATTAACAATTAGACCGGGAATTTTCACTGATAACACATTTATATATTGTACAAACTATGATTACTTGTTATTGATTTAGCCAAGAAAGATACTAGACTCTTCTCTCCACGTCAAATCTATAAGTAAACTGTTTCTAGCCAGCTGTTGCGATTACTCTTGCCAAAAATAACATGACGTTTTTGTACCTCAAATAAGGAAATTATAAAGGGGGCGTGATCCCGGCCCCTGTAGTATAGCCCCCCCTCTTGGGCAGGTTAGCCCGTTGGAGAATTCCTGAGGCCACACCTGGTTACGTTGAACTAGCTCCTGAAGATTCATACTTTACAACTTGCCAGTTCGTTCTTCGTTCATGAGCATTTCCGACTAAAAAGTATTTATAAATTTACATGTGTACTGTATC
The DNA here is from genome assembly GCA_030142905.1 of Heliopora coerulea. Taxonomy (NCBI): domain Eukaryota; kingdom Metazoa; phylum Cnidaria; class Anthozoa; order Scleralcyonacea; family Helioporidae; genus Heliopora; species Heliopora coerulea. The sequence goes on along the minus strand of JASJOG010000194.1, from coordinate 557,766 downwards.
TTTAAGGAGGTACGTAAATAAGAGACCCACAAACATTCATATTTTCCTCGGGATCGTAACGTTCCACTGTCAACTCAGAATTCGACTCCGCGTCCGACACTTGAGTTAATTATGAAGGATAAACACCTACAATTTATCCGCGTTCGTTGCGACACAGCGCTCAATGGCTGCGAAACTCATAAGATTCCCGTACGAAAAAAAACACAAGCGCGCAACGCATTACCCTGATACTGAGTCTGTCAGATGACTTTGGCGAGGTCGATGTAACTGACGATCAAACGATCAGCACAATAACCCTAATTTAGATTATCTGTGAGAAGCTATCACTAATCTTCGGACTATCTGCTAAAAAGACCAACTGCAAGAAAACACGACATGCTGATACAATCTTGCGAGTTGTCACTTGTTCCAGCGATTGTAACTAGATGGCTGCAGTTTTCCTGTCACCGAAGCAACTTTAGAATCCGTTCTTCTGCAAACAGCTTAGTTGACACGCATGCCTAATTGTGGTAAAGAAATGGTTAAAATAGTCATTAATAATTCATAAAGAAAACACCAAAGAAACGACCTGTTCCCCTTATAACGTTAGCTGGATACAACTACCAGAAAGGGTTCCTTAATGTTTCTATGAATTAACCTACACTGCTAAAGTCAATTAGAAAAGTAAACTTTAGCAGTGTTGGTTAAGTCATGAAATATTCTCATCATGCTAGCTTGAGGACGATTCTGAAATCGCCTCCAAAGTTTTTTCGGTTATCCATATTTTGCATGTTTTTTATAATGATTATTTCTCGTTTTTATTATTCAGACTAAAACTATTCTTGGAGCAGTTTTCAATCAAATCATGTGTATTGAACTCCGAACTGCCACATAACTCAAGGTTTGATTTTAAGATTGATTTTTGTTCAAACTATTTGGATAAAAAATTGTTAGCAAGGCCTCCCTTAGCAAGGTGAAAATTCCGTTTGTTCAGGAGATGTGTTTATTCTCCAAAAACGAGAAAGTTCTAACAACGAAAGTTCCTTCCTTTTATTGACATAACGTAGGTTTCTTACATATAACTTAAACTTTACAACAGTTAAGTACAACATCACGATCGGACAGCTACACGTTTACTTCAAGTCTAGTGCATATCAGTGAGTTCATCTTTGAACAGCTTTTGTTTGTTCTTGTTTGAGGAGGAGCGTTTATTCGGGAAAATACAGTATTTTACATTACGAATGTTGTGCATTACTCCTACACATGAGGAAGCTTGATGTTTGACGATAAGCGATCGTTTGTCAAGTCTTTCCCAATCCTCACCTTGCCCCCCCCCCCTTCCCATTGGGGAGCATTATTATGACGCATTAGTGATTCCAAATCTGTGTTAGCTTGATTGATGGACATGTGCTACCTAACAGTAGCCGCAATATCGCAGTAGTTCTGACATACTGAATTAACACATAGCCTCAATATGTGAGTAGTTGACTTACTGAGACTGTTGCTTAGCAGTAGCGTCCATTGTAAAGGGAGAGGTGACACGCTCCAAAAGTTCGTGATACTGGAAAATTCAGTCATAGGATTTGAATAACTGATCCCTAATCTTCGAATGTTTGCATAAGGTGATCCTGAAGATTGAAAGAAGAATATTTCTTTAACTTCAGATGTCATGTCGTTGGCGAGTTTAACAAGGGAATCTATGACTACATCATCGCCACAGATGAAAACACTGATGCCACTGTGTCGAGAAATACTGGCTGTATCCTTTGAATATAACGTCGAGGTTTTCAGTCACGAAAAACAAATTATCTATAATATTTTAGCTTATAAGAGCAAACGAATAAGGATCGTAGAAGGCCAGATAAATTCTTAGCATGAATTAAGTTCTACACCACTGGTTATCAGTGTTATTTCATTAAAGCTGATCACACAATAATTCTTTAGAGCCATAGCGTCATTTTTCAACGTTCAACTGTCCCTTTATCATTCTTGCGCTGGGCGAAGACGTCGGAGTAGAGTATTATGTTGCTAAGGTTTCGAGGACCTACGAATTAGAGTCTTCATTTGAGATGGCACGAAATCCTTTACCATTTACCTAAGTTGTAGGAAAGGTGGTACTTTTACTCAGTTATTTTAAGACCTTAATGTCGCGTCTGAACCACACCCTGGGCCAGGTTGTTCAAAAGGCGATTAGCTTAGTCCAGGATTAACGAAAATTTTGTGGACAACTTTCCGATCATGCTGCTGAGAAAAGTTGGAATTTTCTTTAACAGATTTTGCGTGTATACAGCAAACTTTTAAGCTGTGAAATTCGAACTAGATTTTTCATCCGAAATAAACGAAACCAAAACCACTGATTAATTGGTAATCCTAGATTAGCGTTAATCGTGCTTTGACCAACCGGCCGCTGGTTTCTAGCTCAGTTGATAGATCTAAAAATCAACGCCTAGCAACACAAGCGGAACAAAGCCAGGAGCACAAACTTTGAGTTTAAGACCCCGTTCACACGGTACCGGTACGAAACTGCACCGGTATCAAAATATCACGGTACGAACCTGTTCACACGATACCGGTAGAGGTACAGTTTCATTACGGTTTCACATTACGGTTTCAAATCGTTACCGTTAGGATTACGGTTTCATGCTTTTTCATACCGCTACCGTGTGAACGCAAGGCCTAACCGTAATAATTTCGTTACGGTTTCATTTCGTACCGGTATCGTGTGAACGGGGTCTCAAATATTTTAATGCTTACGTTTTGCTTGTTTTGCTGGAAATTGACTTTTAAATTCAGATTACGGTTCCCGCCTGGTTCCTCAATTGCCACTATTCTCAGTTGATAGATATTTATTTGTAGTATACGAAATAGATATAATGGAGGCCTTTAACAAGTAAAGTCGTCTGAAACTAGCCAGTGTAAAATAACAGAAGTCTTCTTCGGAGGGGAGAGATTTAAGTCAAAATGATTTCCCCGACATCTACTCGGTTTACTTCCTGAACTGTAAGACAGCTGCTCGAAAGAAACGCAAAGAAGGTAAAGATAAAGAATACGGCGTTTCTCGTGGAATAGATTTTCAAGGTAACTGTGTTAACTGCAATTCCTGTTAATATAACGATAGTAGAGTAATTACATGTTTGTAGAAGTGAAGTTGATCGACTTGGATAATACAGTCTTGAGAAGAAATGTCGGTATTGATAGACGTTTCTACGGGGTTAGCGACGGTCATTTTCAGAGTGAAAATGAAGAGTGTTTTATATAGAACTTTGCCTGTTTAAGCCCATGGTTTTTTCGTCGTGTGTGTTGTTGTTTACTTCTTTCAATGTGCTGTTAATCTTTGATGTCCACGGCTGAGCGGCAGTTCGTTAGAGCCAATATCAGTCAATACCAACAGTCAATGCCGTTTACTTTAGTGCAATTATTTCCTTTGATTCTCAGCGTGGCAGCGAAATCTTGAGTGAAAGGCTAAAACAAGGGTAGAAAATTTCGTGGAGTTGATTTTGAGGCGGAGATGAGAACCTTTAGTCCCTATGAAAAGGACTTTGCGAACTTCGTGGGCATGCAAGGCAGATAACAGTCACTTTTTCTTCTGATAAATGCTACGTTTGACAAATCAACGCAAACGAATCTACGAAAATGCGAATGACAACCCCTTTACCGTCTAATGGCCAAACATTAACCAAACAGTAGGCCAAGGGCCTGTTTTTTGAAAGTTTATTAGCCTAGTCCTGGATTAATGTAAAAGTTTTGTGGGCAAAGTTATGAACATACTGAGGAAAAATGGAAGTCTCAACTTAGTCAACCAAATCAATATTACTATTATTATTACAACTCGCACACCACCCAACTAAGGACAGTGGAAGGGGTCTCAGCCTGCTACGGGCTCCCAGCATCCCGCCAGGTAAGGCCCCAACAGACATTACACATTTCAGAGAACTTGTGGGGAAAGAAAGTTTTACCATTAACATGGATTTTAAGGAACACCCCCACTGGGCCAGCCCTTACTCGCCCAACTTATCCAGTCATTATTATTATTATTAGTATTAATTTTTGCATTGTTTTTCCAGATGTTGAAAATGTTATAAATTTTGATTTTCCAAAAACGGTCGAAAACTACGTTCATAGAGTTGGAAGGTAAGCTTTAGAAATTACGACAAAATTTTACTCTGCTCTGAAAGTCTGCTTCAGGGATTCTTTCAAGGGTGTGTGAAATTATTGGTTTGGTTCAATTTTGGCATTCAGTTTCTCGAACTGTGGGCATGAAGCCTTGGCCAAGCTGTCGCAAAAAAAGTGGATATGCTGTCATATATCGCTAGGAAAAATATAGATTTATTGTAGGGACAGGACGGAAAACCGATAAACGTCATCCAACAATTTGGTTAAGCTAAACAATGTTGAACAGACGATGTCTAACCATGTATAATTACGTGTTCAGGGAATATTGGTTCATCAGTGTGAATAGCTTGGTAGTACCTTAACGATGACGTTTTAGTAAATGAATTATTATGGACTTTTAAAAACTGTTTTGATTATTCATTTACCTTCTGGAATAAACAGAAATGTTTCGCTTCACATCTTCTGCCTTGCTTGCAAGAAGCAATTCAAAGTAGCTCTAACCTCATTTATAACTTCATTTTAAAAATAATCATTGAATTGGAAGCACTTAGACGAGAAAATTTTTGATTTTACACGAGTCCTAGAATTTTTGAGCGTGAAATATCAAAGCAAACTTCAGGACACTTTAACTAGTCAAGGTAAACGCGCCTTGGCTGGTTATTTAGAATTAAAAACATGTCGTTTTGAACTGTGTTGAATGTAACCAACGTAGTAAGTGGAAAGTATACAGTAGAAATGTTTTTACTGGTGCGAAGTCGATAACGTTGGAGAAAGTATTTCTAAAGGTTAATAGGGAAATCTCCAGCGATTTTTTAGTTTTAATTCTGTACTTTGTTTTGACTTAAATACATGTATGCAAGCTCTTAAATCATAAGCGCGGAAATGGGTCTCCTTGGAGATGCATCTATTATATTGTGCAGCCTTGGCTTATATCAATAAATACCATCTCAGGACAGCTCGTGGAGATAATACTGGCAGTGCGTTGTCCTTGGTGACTGCTTCCGACGATAAGACGATTAACGACGTCCAAGAACGGTTACAGCCGAGCTCTGGTAAGAGGAGCATTTTTTACCCTTTTGATTGTACCACTGGAGATAAAAATTTTCAATGTTAGGTGTAGACATAAATGTATTAGTCATTGTTGTGTACTATAGTTTGCACAGAGATTTTCCACGATGGGAGAATCGTCATAATATGTTTACAGATTGTGATATGTTTATTCTGGTGGCCTTACGTTGACTGCTCAAAATAACTTCAGGCAATTGTTTTGTGTAATGAGGACTTTTTTGTGGTCCAGAAAAGTTTATTATTTCTGTTCGGTACCGTTTCTTAACGACAGGTACAAAGAGAGAAATATTCAAGCCTTTCAAATTCAAAATGGAGGAGATTGAAGGTTTTCGTTATCGAGCCCAGGACGCCTTGCGAGCAGTAACAAAAATATCAGGTGGGTTTGTGGAACTGCTTCGAGAATTTTCCTCGGAACTCATGCTTTCCAACTCGCACACTCTTTGTTCTTTCTGTTGCAGTCAGAGAAGCTCGCTTAAAAGAAATTAAATCAGAAATATTGAATTCGGAGAAGTTGAAGGTAAGATGGCTGCCAGATAGGTCTGGACAGGATCGGTTGATCTGAGCCGACAGGAGATAAAATATGAAACAAACTCTGAAAAACAACATCTTCGAAACTTAAGATTTACGTAAAAAAAAAAAAAGAAAGACGAATGTAAACAGTAATATTTCGACCTTACTTCAAAGTCATCGTCAAGTTAGTCAGTTCTGTAACTGAAGTTGTGATACACTCGTGTTATGTCTCTTTTCTCATTCCTTATACTTTTAATCCTTTTCTAGATTTATACGTTTTTGTGTGCTAGCTTGTCTCGATCAAAATGCTCTGACATATTCTTTCAAATTTATTTTTGACGAAGCATGATTCTCTCATTTCTACCCCCGGTACTTTGAGATAAAATTGTGTGTTTACATTATTCAGGCGTACTTCGAAGACAACCCCAGAGACCTTCAACTTCTCAGACACGACAAAGATTTACACCCGGCAAAAATCCACCCACATTTGAAGCACGTACCAGACTATCTTGGTAAGATTTAAGCGTATCTGTTTCAGTATCGGTGTTCCATTTAATATCCATGTAGAGGCTCGTGTCTATGTCAATGTGGATTTGGATGCGGACATGTGTGGATTGTTTTGTTGTTATATTATACTATATCATATCATATTATATCGCATTATATTACATTTTTTCATATTGTATCATATCATATAATACATTATAGTGTGTATAATATAAATTGCTGTAAGGTTCTATACTATACTATACTATACTATACTTTACTATACTTTACTATACTATACTATACTATACTATACTATACTATACTACACTATACTACACTATACTACACTATACTACACTACACTATACTACACTATACTACACTACACTATGCTACACTACACTATGCTACACTACACTATACTACACTACACTATACTATACCATACCATACCATACTATACTATACTATACTGTGCTGTTATGCTATGTAATATACAGTATTATATATTTTTATATGTTATAATATGTACTTATATTACATTAAATTATATTATATTCGCCGAAGGCGAAGTAAATATTGTATAATAATATCCGAGAAGAAGTCAAGGGGGGTTATTCAATAATATTCACTGAGCCTGAGGCGAATAATTGTTTTAGTATGATTTCACACGTGATTATTTGAAAGAAAGTAGTAAACGAACACTTTTAAAATCTCGGTAACATTTACACAGATAGCCGCCATCTTGTTTCTGAGCCTTCGCTGTTATATTCACCCGTAGGTGATTATCGAAATTTATGACGTAATTTTCTGGCCAATCACCATGCAGAATTTTCGATAATCACCTGTGTAATTATACTAAAATTTTATATTAAGACTAACTTGAGTATTGTATCCCTTTTTGCCCCACCTGATTACCTGCTCTGACAAACCATTTGCACAAAATCAAAATTCTCAAACTCTTTTCTACACTTGTCCCCAAGTTCACCACACGACACGCGCATGCGTAGTTACATCTTATTGCGACAATTCGTTATTCTGTTATGCACTTGCATCCCGTCATGATATGGATTCAACGGGTTAAACTGACATCATTAAAATTATGATTTTATCTGATGCAGTTCCAGAGACTCTTAAACCAACGTTAACCAAGTCACAGGAGAAGAAAAGGAGTTACCACATCCCCTTCCACAAACCATCGCGTGCTCAGAACAAAGTCAGTGGTCTTTCAATTGCATATATTAGATTTAGTGAACTCTAAAGGCTGGAACGACACCTGCACACTGTATTTTGAAGCCAACATGGAGGCTGACGTGTAGGTCAATTTCCAGGTCATCCCAGTCCCTTACGCGATAAAACACGCAACCTATTGTGAAAAACTTAATGTAAATTTCGGATTTTTTGACAGTTTTCTTTTTTATCCTTGGCAAGTAGAGGACAATGTCGGTAGGACTGCATATTTGTCAGAATTAATTGTCAATGTAAAGGTTCAACACAACTTTTCTCCACGCGTGTTTTTGACGTACATGGCTGCCTCCATGTCGGCTTCATTTAATCGTGAAGCCTGGTACAACGAGATATCGTTCCAGTCTTTTTAGAGTTCAATGATTAGATTAGAGCCCACTCATGATTAACTGGTATTATCGCCGTTCCCAAGAAACGATGTCCTTTCTATACTACATAGAAAGTATATACAACTATAATCCCCAGATTGGTTTAGTTAAGCTTGATTTCCACTAGGCCCGCGTTTCTCAATGGAGGCGGTACCGCCGCCCGCCCTCGTGGTTTTGTTCAGAGAATGCTTGGAGGTAATGAAAGCAAAGCATTAGAGAGGGAGGCGTTCATTAGTCATTCACCATCACAGCATTTTGAGTTTCTAGTTGTCATTTAGTGTTAAAACCTAACGCTGACTGACTAACTAAGCAATACTGAACTGAATAACTATATGTTTAAGTTGCGATATAAGTTAGAAATGTGGGAGCCTGGAGATATCCTGGGGATCGAACTCGCAACCTGATGATGGTTAGAGCGTCTCACCAATCATCAGAAGGTTGCGGGTTTGATCCCCATCTGGGGCTCAGATATTTTCTGAGGATAGAGCTTGGCGAACGTTCATCTATCATCTTAAGATATCTCCAAGCTCCCACACTTCTAAAATATATCTAATCAATATCATTATTAACATGTGGTGGCTTCCGCTTAGGTCGCACATAAGTCGAACTTGCACCTTAGCTCACCATCTGAGTCTTGATAGCTCAATGGTTAGAGCGTCTCACCGGTCATCAGAAGGTTGCGGGTTCGATCCCCGTCTGGGGCTAAGAAATTGTTCTTCTGAGGTCAGAGGTTGACGAACGTTCCCCTGTCACTCTGCAGTCATTCATACAGTTATTCAGTTCCGTATTGCCCTGAGTTTAGGCGCTGGTGTGGGTACAGAACTGGGACTGAGTGCACTCATTGTACTCGGAGGGAAGAGGTTTCAGGATGTGGCGGGTGGGCGTTCATCCAAAAAAGGTTGAGAACCACTACATTAGGCAGAATCTTCTGCGCGGACGAAATTTTCTCTTAGTGTTATGAGCTTTCAAGTAGAACCTATTGGAAAAAAACAAAGAAAAAATTTCTTCAGCCCGGAAAACTCTACCTAATAGAAATCAGGCGTCAAGCACGCTGAATGTACTTTTATGATGTTTATTCATTGTTGTTGTAGAAACGAAAACTCGACCCGTTGCGAACTTTTAAAGCGGTTCAAAAACCACACGAGAACAAGGTTGGACTGATTTTGATGATTGAGAATTGTGATGAAATCTGTTTTTGTGACTTATCTGTTTATAAAATCTACACTCTGTAATATTTTTGTTGTACGTGTTTACCTTGTTATTTTGAAAGGCTTTTCAAATGCTTACAACCACGTTAATTCTTCTTTCCCTGTTTCGCTGTAGAGACGACGAAAAACGAAACACAAAAGTTGAAGAGTACGTTTGATTTTTCATAACACCGCAAACAGTTAAGACTCATCTGTGCTCCATATAGCCTTTGCAAACTCGCATTAATCATGGATATTAAGTACATTAATACAATTGAAGGAATATTGAAGACATTAACGCCTAGCTCGTGCACACGAGTGGTGCTAAGCAAGCGTAAGGACAAGCAAAATTTGTGTGAACCGGGGAAACCCTGACAAAAATTTCAAAAGTAATATTTCACATGAGTTGTTTCAATTCCACATGTGAAATAAAAACATCATATGTGAAATAAATTTTCATTTGTGAATGTTCCATTTCTAGTGTGAAATAAATCAATCGGACACCAAAAGTTAATATGTGAAAGTCATGTTTTTTTTCATGGGCTCTTTTACTAACCTCCTTTAATCCATAGAATTAACGCGCCAAAAATCAAGAGGTTTAGCCAGTAAGATTCATACTGTTATGAAAGTCCATAGTGTTTCTTTATCCGCATTTGTTGTTATTAACTTCTTACTTTCCTGTTACTTTTCAGGTGAATTCTGCTGCTATCCTTCTCTTCTAATAGCTCACAAAAAATAGAGAAGTCGAACCATCAAGAACGTTGGCCGCTTACAAAGCTTAACTTTTATGAGCTTTACACGAGAGAAACCACTATAAAGAAGGGTGAAAGTGCTCTTTGGAGCTCATGAAAACTTTCTAATTTTCCAAAGCTTTTCTAATCAGTGAGTCAGAGTTCAAATTAACTGTGGCTTGGTTTCCTCAAGGTGGGAATTTAGGCGTGGACAAAATTTTCTCTTTGTTCCAGGACTTTTATTTGGAATTAGAAAGAAAACAAAGAAAAAATTCTGTCCGCACGGAAAGTTCCGCCTAGTGGGAATCAGGGCTAAGAGAAATTGAAGTTCTAATGGTTGTCTTGACAACGAGAAAATCCCGTCAGCGAAGTCGTTTGTGGAAAGATGATCTTGACGTTCACTCTTGACTCGGGATTTCTTGTCATTCATTCAATCAGTCTCTTCATCTTGGCTGAAAAAATCCGTCGCTTCTATTGTATAATAATTCGGTATAAAGATGTTTCCTGAGTGGGAAAATGGGTTGACCCGGAATAATTTCCTCTCCCATCTTTTCTCTCCCTCGCGCTGTTTGCAAGCTGGCCTTGCCAATTTTTTTCATCGAGGCCAATTTCCACTTCGGAAAAAATCTGGTAAGATAAGAAATTTTTATTGCTTAATGTACTTACGAGCAGACGCATTTCACTCTTCTATTTTCTCTCGGAAAAACTTTGCTTTACTGGAGAGTTGAAACAACTTCAACTCTGTGTGCATTTCTAAAAACTTCTGTGAAAATTCTTGAAGGGAACAGCTCCACTGCAAATTTTATCCTTAAACGTTGAACTTCACTCAGATTACGGCCTTGCGAGTCATTGTTATCTGTAGTTTAGAGGTCAACGTGTTTGATGTCTATAAATTTTTGCCACCGTGTTTTGTGTGGTGAAGGTCGTTAAAGAACTCACAAACCTTGAAATTAAAACATTGTTTACCCTGATCCAAGACAGTAGTTTTCGTTCTGGTGTATCCGATTAACTTGCTGGAGTCTTCCGGACATATTACAACATTAGTGAGCGGATAAAAATCAAGAATTGAATACTTGAAACAACATTACATACCCCAGGACAAACAATTGTATACTTCAGTCGTATTTTGTGAATGGGTCTGAGATGTACGAGAACTTGCACATCTAAAAATAATGCCAAATGTGACCGCACGGTATTCTACCGAAGGCCAAACGTAAAAGGGTTTCACTTCTACTAACCTTACCAAAGACTGCCAGTTGTTTGTTCATGCTAATTTATCTCAAATTGCAGTGCTTTCCTAAGTTCTTACGTTCTTGCGTCACTCGCTATCCTTTTCAGAAGTGACGCCCCTTCAGGTCAGAGTTTGGTGTAATAGGTCAAACTCAAATGGTTTGGAAATGTGATCTTAACTAGCGTAAAATTTTAACAACTTTAAACCTTATTTTCTCTCCAAATGCTGACTTTCTCTTCTCTGTTGAGAAGTTACACCTTGTGGTCGAAAATCGTGTTAAATCTGACTTCCAAACACCTCGAAGATAGTTAAAAAACTCCAGGTATATCCTCGGTTTTCAACTGTCTCATCGGTGTTTTGAAATCAGATCAAATACTCCTTGTGTATGATAGATTACATCAAACGCCGAAAAGAGCGTTTGAATAACGAGATTAACTCTTTCGTTGCGGGAGCTCTTCTTTTGATGACTAAAAATCGATCATCGGGCGTTAGCTAGAACAAAAGAATAGAGGTCTTATGTACCCGACAACGAGTTAAGCCTAGTTTTTTTGGAACTTTTTTCGGACTTGTGTTTCCTATCATTTTTCTCTGGCTATACTACTGTACGAAGGCCTCTGGAGAGGAAAGTGTTTTAGTCACATCTCAATGAACTACTGTCTCCAGTTAGGTCCTCTTTGATTTTTGCTTTGGTCGACCCCTGATGATTTTTCTCTTGCCAATGATTTTACTCGTTTGGTGTATTTAATTAACTCCTAGCCTACAAAGTTTAAAAGTATGGGACAGTTATATGTTGCTTGTAGTGTAGAAACCAGGCGCATGAGTCGTGCCATTTGCATGGTGATACCCATCACTGGCCCTCGAGTGTCAAAGAAAGGATAACCACATTGGGTGAATGGTGCATGTCGGAAGAAAAGATTGACATTGAAAAGCCACAGTGAAGACGTTTTAGAAACGACACTGTGCAATGGGTAGCGAGGAAGGGGTTGAACAGAGGGTGATTGCGCGTGGGCACCAAAATACGGGGGGTGCCAAGTTTTGATGTGAAAAAAGGTTTATGTAAATATTAGAAATATTTGAAAATATTGCGAGCGCTATTGCAGTTTTAACCCGCTAAATATTATTGTACTGTCGTTGGTATCGTCTTAGGTATTCATGTTGGCAATATGAGGAGGATGGCTCCTCATGTTTGTCACCTTGGCGCGAACGGTGCTCGGTACGTCACTGACACAGTTGCCAGGTCTTCTAAATTCTTGAATGTTTGAGTTTAAATTTGTTTTGATGTGTCCATCCTATACCCCTCAATTCTATGGATGACGCTATTTAATTATACATTTGCTGACTGTATTGATTGAATTTGATTGTTAGCTTTGACCTCGTGGCCGGTTTTTGATATTCTTTTTTGCTTCCCTCCATACACTCGTCAATTTTGTGGATAACGCTATGAAATTAGCATATATGTACTTACTGTACTTATTGCATTGTTGGAATTTACCTACGCTTTTGGTATTGTTTGTTGCGCCCCTCAATACACTCCTCAATTTATATTTATGGAAAACGCAATGAAATTAGTATATATGTGCTCACTGTATTGATTGCATTTGGTTGTTAGTATTCACCTTGGTTTTCGACATTCGTTGTTGCGCTGTTGTTTGTCACATACTCCTCAGTTTTATGGATAACTATGTAATTAGTGTATATGTGCTGAGTATTGATTACACTTGATTGTTAGCATTTACCTCGGTTTTTGATATTCCATGTTGCGCCCTTCAAGCCCCCAAACTGAACAAGTCTGCGTGAGATAGCTCGCTCACTTCATCCTTTGTTTAGCTTTATTTATGGATGTGCTTCGCCCTAACCTTTCCTGTTCTGTGGTGCTATTTTGAGGAGTGTGCTGCAAGAAACCTGCTTACTCTGTTGACAGTACATTCAAAAATATTAGACGAAATTTTGCCCTGAAAATTCATCACATTGTAGACTGAAGCCAGTATTTTTATCTGATATATTTCTGGCGAAATTGGCCGAGTACTTTTCGAGAATAAGTTTATTTTTGTCTAATAAAGTTGTCAGATGTTACAATCCCTTGTCCCGAATTCGACGATATTTTGCGGTGAAAATTCCTGAGTTTGCAGACTAAAGTCGGTATTTGAATCTGATAAATTTTTTGCCTAATTGTTTGTTACAACGCCTTGTTCTCCCGATTTCGACAAACTTTTTCCATAACGTTTGCCTAAATTGGTTGATAGATATTTGGGATTTGACATGGTTTAAAAAAATATTAGGATTAATCTTTATATGTTGGTTGAAAAATTGGTAAATTTTAATAAAAAGTATGTGTAGAAATCGCGTCGATAAATTGTTCGAAAATCTGACTTTTCCGAGGAAAACTATAGATAAAATTTTTTAAGAAGTCGGTGAATGAAATTATTTTGAAAATTAGAGTATTAAAGTGTTAAGTTGCAGTCAAATGTTTTAAGAGAAATATGGTGTAGGTTTAAGTCAACAAAACAATCCAAAATGCGACAAATTCAAGTAAAATTGATCAACAACTTGGCGAAACTTCCTCGACGTTCGGACTCGCACAGCATCTTACTATTCCCACTGTTGCTCAGTCTTGTATCACGCTATGCAAACGCGGCTGAATATGCTAAACAATGTGTTTACATTCATTTGAATGTATATGAATGTATGTATATACACACACACACACACACACACAGATATATATAACGTATTGATTTGTATACGTATATGTATGCTTATGTTGATAGATATCCTTATACATATAAGCATACATATTTAACAAATGGAAAATTGTTTGAGTGTTTGTGCTGTGATAGAAACATGAACGACGTCATTTCAACCGGAAAAAATGCCTGGTGAAAACAGGAGGCATAGTCGAGTGTTTTCTGGTATTTTTCCGGTTGAAATGGTGTCATTCAAATTCTTTTGTAAAATAACCAAGGTCTTCTCGAATTTTCGTAAAGTCATCCATGTTTCTATACTCAGAGAAAATAAGGCTCGTCCAATTAGAGCATGCGTAGGACGTGTGTTATTTTATGAATATACACACACACATATATATATATGTGTGTGTGTGGATATATATATATATATATATATATATATATATATATATATATATAGGTTAATCAGAAAGACCACAAATATACATTTCGACAATATGTTTTGTTTTTTCGACAATAAAATTTCTAGCTATTGCACCTTCCTTATATAACAACTAAAACATATAATTTACATAAATTTCAATATATATATATATATATACAGCAAATGGCAAAAATTATGGCACAAAACATACCAACATATGAACATATCAAGACCATTGTATCTTCATTTTATTTTCACTTCAACGGTCGGTGAAGATATGCTACGTGTTTCTTGGTACATTCATTGGCCAGTCTAATGTATGAAGGTTGATTAAAGTATTCATAGTTGCAGATTTACCTATACATGCTTTTTTTACGATGTTTAGGTTTGCCAAAATTTATCCAATTTGTTATCCATCCATCCATACATACATACATACATACACACACTCACACACAAATACATACATACATATATATATATATATATATGTATATATACTATATAAATGAATGAAAGTTTTCTTAAAATAAGTTCGTCACTACTCGGAGTTTCATGCACAAGGCAATCATGAAATTCCTAGTAGTAACAAACTTATTTTAAGGAAACATTCATTTATAGACGCTCTACTATATGGTATCGAGCACTCTCTATCAATTATACATATTTTGTGTTGGTTATATATATATTATATATATATATACACAACATTAATTCTTCAATAAATTGTTGACTTTAATTAAAAAATCTTTAAAAAAACGTATTTCGGGGTACAGCCCCTTCTTCGGATGAACCTACTACCAACAATGGGAGTCTTCGTAAAGCTTAACAGAAGTCATTGGCATAAATTACAAGTTTCTTACATTAAGCCCCCAAAGGAACAAAACCATTAATTTTTTTCCGCCCAAAAGCTTTCCGTTTCCGTAGGGTCTCTTGTACTCGACTTTCCTATGGTTTCTATATCTCTAGAAACCACATGAAATCCTTCAAAAACCGGAAATATGCTAAGGAGACCGAATTATCGAAATTTGTTTGGAAACTAAAGACCTCGAACTGCAACTTTACAATGAAATGGTTTATCCTGAAGCAAATCCCGTCGTGCAAAATTGGATCAACGAAATGTAACTTATGCCTGGAGAAAAAATTGACAATAGCGAAGGGACGTAAGAAAAATCTCCCAAACAGTAGATCAGAACTTCTCACCAAGTGCCGACACGTGACAAATCACCCCCTAAAATAACACCGTAATGTTTAAGAGCATGAATAAATAAATGATCTGTCAGTTGCCTGATCGCCTAAGGGCGTGAAACTCAGAGTAGTGACAGCAAACAAAATTTGCCTTTGATTTTTATATATATATATATATTTTACAGTAAAATGCTGTCGCTACTCAGAGTTTCACGCGGTACGCGATTATCAGGTAACTGATGATGAGACTGAGTAGCGACAGCATTTTACTGTAAAATAAATAATATATTACGTTCTACGTATGGTATTGAGCGCTCTTAAACCTTACGCCTTCTGTGTGACATTTGTGTTGCATACTCTTCTTGGTATATATAATATATATATACACATATATATATATATATATATATATATATACACACACACACACACTAGACATGGCTGAGGTACAACTAACCTTATCTTTTATAGCTACGTCCTATAGCATTACTCCAAAACCGTTCACATTCCATTAAAAATTTTATACATAAATCACATCTTCCATTACATTTAAAACACCCTAATTCCTCACTGGAATTATTAACTGCCCGAAATTGCCGATGAACTTGGAGTTTAGAAAGTGCTAAAATTTCTTTAAGATTTTTGTTCTCCTGCATGATTGGAAAATCGTCTTAGGAGTAAAAATTTCCCTTAATTCATTCAACTGAGAAAGTTTAAAATGCCTCTTCAAAATTTTAAGGTTTAGCTGATGTCCCAAGTATAATTTTGAAGTAAGTGCACTCCTTTTAGTATACCGGGCAAGCGTTTTTAATCCCTATCTAAACCGACAAATAAACTGCCCAGCAGATGTGATACATGTATTTTGTAAAGGGGAAGTTTTGGTTTTACAGAACCAAATGCACTTATTGTAGTGCATCTGGGGTACTTCAATTACAACGCTCAGGTAGAAGTGAGGAAGAGTTCAGAGAAAAACAGGCCAGTAAACGTTTTACAGCACAACCAACTCATTAATCAAGTCCGACGTAAGAGGAGCAATAGAGCAACCACTCTCCTGGTCCTATTACTCTCCTAGGTCCTATTACTCACCCAGGTCCTATTACGCTCCTATTCGCAACTGGGGTTCTGTTTTGCATCACCAGCAGTTTCCAGGGGCGCAAGGAAATATTTTAAAAGCCGAGGTAGATCAAAACAAGTGATAAATCCCAGCAAAAATTAGAACGGGTATGTTCAGAGTAAATTGAGACTACAAGGGCGAGCACACACTACAGAAAAAGTTGGAAACGTACATATATCAACTAGCTTGAAAACTGCCCGAGTGTCTGTGCATTGGAAGACACATGAATGACCTCATTTCAACCGGAATATGCCGGAAACAACCGAAAACACGAGCTGTAGCCGAATGTTTTTTGGTTTTTTCCGGTTGATATAGTGTCATGAATGTTTCTATCACAGTACAAACACGCGAAAGCTATTTTCTATTTGTTGCATGAAATTACCAAGACTTTTTCAGAATTCCGGTGACGCCCGCGCACTTGAGAGAAGAAATGAGGCTTTTCCAATCACAGCGTATGCTGGATGCCACATAGTTTATAAACAAAATACACGGCTATATACATACCTATACACAGACCACACACACACACACACACACGTATGTATGTATGTATGTATGTATGTATGTATGTATGTATGTATGTATGTATGTATGTACAATATATATACATATGTATATATATACGTGTGTATATATGTGTGTGTGTATGTGTAATGACGTTACAAAACACATGTAATTGAAATTAGCCTTAGGAACCACGAAAAAGTGTTGAAGCGCGTAGCAAAGAAAAAATTCAATTACTCTACCTACTAAGTCCTGTTGATGCTTTCTTTTTTATACATTATAATTATACCTGTGATTGGAACACATTCTTTTGAAGTATTTAACTTACAAGTTCAGAAGAAAGCCAAAAAGACCAAGTATCACGACATCAAGTGAGGAAGTGCAAAAGCTTAATCAACTTTGAATTGATCCCAACATTGATCAACAACTTTTAAGAATGTACGAACGCATTCAATATCATTATGAAAGATTATGGAGAACATTCTATGCAGCAAAAAGAGTTGCTAGAAAAATTAGATGACATCTCAGAGCAGTTAACAGACCTGCGGATCCAATCTCCCAAATTACCTGAAAATTACTTAATCGATAGTACTCATCAAATTGAAATCGACGATGAGGCATATAAAATAAAAGGAAGAATGATATAACAATGGAAAATGAACTTGAATCAGAGAAAACTAGCACATTGGAACGTGTTGAGAAACAAAGAAACCAGTAAAATTTATCTTGAATGGAGCAAAAGTGAAACACCGATAATCCCAAGAAAATATTTTCCAAAACTGATTGATAATGAACCGGAGAACCAGAAACGTTTAAGAGAAAAGTTGGCCGTAGAAAAGTTAATCACAGAATCGGAAATTCCCTACTTACGTTCACAACAGTATCAACAGAAATACGAGAAGAATGACTGCCACATGTTCCAACATATCGAAAGAATTATGCACATGTTTTGATGAAATATTACTCTTGCTCGTCGCATATCATCATCCTCGACTGACATCTGATAGAAAGGGAAGACAGTGAATTTTATCACGTGTTTCGCACATTGCGCTATATGAGATCTAGCTGGTAAAATTCAATATCTACTGTCTTCAATGTGTTGTCTGTAGGGAGTCATTCTTTCTCGTAGTTTCACCTTTGTTTCCCCAGTATAATTCTCCCTACATCCCGCCCATGTCTACACGTATAGAACAAACATGGTGTTGCAATTCAAGTTGTGTTTCACTTTGAATTCTTGATTTGTTGTTTTGAAGATGAATGTATTTCCCACTATCAACTGTAGGCATGTGGTACTTTTTACTCCCACATCGTGCTACTGTTCCTTCTGTTTTATGCGAAAATTTGGACTTAGTTGTATACATATACAAGTGTGTGTATGTATATATATATATATATATATGTATATGTATATGTATATGTATATGTATATGTATATGTATATGTATATGTATATGTATATGTATATGTATATGTATATGTATATGTATATGTATATAGTAATAGTAATAATTACTATTACTATTATCTGCTCTACCTATATGGTATTCAGCACTCTTTTGCATTTCGTAAACCAACAATATATTTGTTACTCAGAGTTTCACGCCACTGAGAGGAAGATCTTACGACGATCGATGTATGTATATATATTTATACAAGGATATATTAGAGAATATTAAAACTTACGAATGGACAACTCGTGAGTGAATCGACAAACCTTTAGCAGGAGAAGTACCGACCGCTGACCTTGTTTAGATACACACTGGGCACCAAAGTGCAGGGGACAGCTCACAGCAAAACTCAGCTGTTAGGTTTACCGTTAAACACAATCGATATCGGTGTAGATCATCTGCCTATGTTTTATCCGAAACGGAAAAACGTGTACCAGATTAAGCGCAGCTTGCGCATGGCTGCACCGTTCCTTGGCACTAAGATGGATTTCCACTTGACGCAAAATATCGCACGCGGCGCGACTGTTGTGTTGTGAAAACTGAACGGTTCTCCATATTGGTTTAACTCAAGAGCTCTTACAACAAAACGAAAAAGTCGCGTGCCAGATAACTTTGCACAAAGTGTAAACCCAGTTTTGGACATTTGACGATGAAGACAGTTCAGACACGGTAGGTGATGGCCGAGTACGATCGATTTAATAAAAATGACCGCAATTAGCATGCCTCCCCAAGCACAAATATGCAGCTGAGTGCACTGTTACCCAATTCCTACGTAGCTTACGCATCGCTGCACCGTTCCTTAGCATTAAGCTGGATTTTCCCTTGGCGCAACATGTCACGGGCGTGACTGTTGTATCGCTTAATAAATTAATATTTTTCCACTTAGTTTCACTCGAGAGCTTCTGAGACAAAACGAAAAAGTCAAACGCCAGATAATATTGCACCAAGTGTAAACCCAGCTTTAGGAAGCTTGAAAGTGAAAATAGTTCAAATACGGTTGGTGATGGTCGACAACCATCGATTTAACGAGAACGACCGCCATTAATTTGACACTCCGTGCACATGCAAAGATACAGCTGAGTGCACTGTTTCCAAACTCATGAAGTTATCCGCCCCGTGTTCGCCATTAGTCCGATTACTATTTGACCCATAGTTGGGTGGGTGGTTATAGCGCCACCGATCCGCTTTTCGGTAGTCGAGTTCAGTAGAAACAGGAGGAACCACGTGAAGGTATCGACTTCCCTGGGACTACTCCTGGCTCACTTGGGCTTTTTAGGCCGGCCAGTAGACCTCCTTCGAGAGGAGCGGTAGACAACCTGTTCGTCCCTTTTCCCCCCTTGTGTATTTTTATATGTGTATACACAAACACATACATATACACATGCATATTACGCGGTGACCGTCTTCATTCTCGAACAGGAAACGAGGCTTTTGGCATCAGCCCTGTACCTTTGTTGACAAGCATTTCCAGTACTTCAGACAAATAAAACTAGTTCCTTGTAGACATTTGAACACAAGCAATACTATCACCAATTGAATTTTCTCCTACGTTGGGACCCAATGGAGGTTTTCCTTTACAATTGAAGTATTCACTCCTCATAAATCTCAGCATTAACATGAGCAAATAAGTAATGTAATGTAAGTAATTTCTGTAGTATTACTAGATTTATTTTGTATGTAAAATTAATTATAATGACATGTAAAATACGTAACCCTGTAAACGATGTTTTGAATTTTTTCTGTAAAAAATATGCACAGCCCTTAGAAAACCAGAATTTACTCTGAAAGGTTACCGTATTTACAGAAATTAAAGTAATAATAATAGTACTAGTATTACTTATAATATCACTTAGACACAAGCAATACAGTCTTGAATTCAATTTTCCTCTCCGTTGGCACCCAAGTGGAGTATTTCCTACATAGGTGACATACTCACTACACATAAACCTTCAATATTGGTTTCATTTCCTCAACATTTTTAAATTCAATCGTGGTTGTGACAAAATTACCAATGGTGAATCACACTTCTAAATATTCTCAATGATAAAAGAATAAACACATTTCTCAGAGGCCGGTTCTTCAAAGCACAATTAGCGCTAATCTTGGATTACCACTTAATCTGTTTTCGTTTCGTTTATCTTGGTTGAAAAATCTAGTTCAGATTTCACAGCTGAAGACCTTGTTGTATACAGCGAAATCAATTGAAGAAAATGCCAACGTTGCTCAGCAGCATTATCGGAAAGTTGTCCACAAAATATTCGCTAACCCTGGATTAAGTTAATCGCCTTTTTAATAACCGGGGAAAACATTAAGCCCTGACCAAACGACTGCAATATCATTCAACATTGTTGAATTCAATTTTATTGGATGGTGTTGGACTGCGTGGCCAAACGAATGCAAAATGTTGTGTGGAGCATACTCGAATTGTGGAGATTAGGGATCAGGCTGCACCTGCGCGAATACAACAATGTTGAAGTGATCAGCCAAATGAGTGTATCTTTGTTGTTCACACATGAGAACAAATAAAATGTTCCATCAAATGTTTGATGGAAATCAAACTTCACTCAAAATCATACAACATCATGCAATATGGTGGCCAAACGATTTCAACATGTTGCATTCAACAATGTTGAAGGATGTTGAATAGCAATGTTGCATTTGTTTGGCCAAGGCTTTATATCAACGATTCTTAATCCCGTCCATAAGGAAGACGAGTCCTTTTTGGTTGCAGGGAAATTATCAGGGGTAATTTTAAGAGCTTTCAACTAGCGCACTGGATCACTAAGAATGATGCACCTCTGACGACATTACTGCTCACAAAAAGTATCGCACCCAGTTTTTCTTAGGCACCTGGATTAATTATGTAATCAAGCTGTAATCTTTGATATAATAATCTTTGATACAATCCTGGCCAAAAATACTGGGACAACTCTTTAAAATGAATACATTTTTGACCCCGAGCCTTCAATTTTGCGAGTTGTTGGTCAATTTTTTGCTATGCGCATAATACAACCAAGATCATCTGACACGGTGGCATGAAGCAACGTTAGGGAACTTAAGAAATACCATTTTCTGCGACATCGACGGCAACCGGATGTCATTTTCAATTCCGGATGATGTTGTACGTTTTCTTCATCCGCCATCTTCGGCGCCAAGGTCAAAATAGAGGTTTTGCCTATCTATCTTTTAGGCTCGAAAGAGTATTTCTTGATCAGTTTGTTTTGTGGTTAGTACGTTCCGTCCTTTTCTTGTTACTTTGCTCGAGGAAAAAACTAAAAAACTTGTTTTTTAACTTTGTAAAATTATGTTCATATATTTTTTGTTGTAAACCTTATCGAACCACGACAATAAGCACAAAAGATAAAATAGCTTCAACTGGGTTCTTCATTCGTTCTCTTACGTGGTCGGATAGTTTCTGAAGAACGAATTATTCAAAATTTGTATGTTTAGATAATTTAGAAGCCTATTCAAGCTCAGGTTATGATAAAACCGAAACTTTAAGTTGTATTATCGTCAGTTATTTGTATTTCGTAACGCAACAAAAACATCTTGGACTCCGATATGTGGTGAATATTTGAAGTCCTAAAGCTTTAAAGATAAGTTGCTCGATAAATTTGAAACAAAAGAAAAAGGCCTTACTCTGTCATACATCGAAACCGTGAGATGGTGTGAACGAAACAAATGTTCGAACAGCTCATAGACGTTGCAGCTAGACATTTTGTTTTGCTTGTTGCCGTCGCCGCGAAAAACATGGTTTCTTAAGTTCTCTATTGATGGAGGTGGGAGGGAAGGAGGAGCGAGCGATACTCCCTGTTTCATCTTTGGTACGGTTAGTAAGGAGGTATTTGCAATGCTAGTCTCAGGCATTTTTGGCCAAGATCGTAGCACATAACAATAAATTGGTCTTATAATATGAGCCATAAGCAAAACCGAACAACAGACAGAATGGTTAATACACGATAATGTATGGTAAAACAGCGAAGACAAGAAACAAGACGTTCACGAACTTTGCCCAACGACACCACCCACTAAACACGTGTAAAATATTTCCACTGAAACTTTAGTTTAACTTAGTTCATACCAATTAACTTTAACTCACGGTCATTCTTCGTCTATTCCGGAGGTCACCTTTTAGCTGGAATAAGTTCTTACAAACTGGACGGTATACCATGAAGTATGTTGAGACAGGCAGACTTTGCGAACACTTCGAGACGTTATCCTCAAGCCATGTTCATTGAAGTGACGAAGATTACTGAGATGCTTGGGGCGGTCAATGACTCAAGTAGTCCCACATTTTCGAAATAAATCAAATTCCGAGTTACAACATTTTGTAAATCCAAGATTTGAGACCAAAAAACACGACGAATGACGACTTGAAGGTAATGTTTTAACTGTATTACAAGCCACTCGCTAGCGTTTCGAGATACCACCTCGTTCACTGCCGTTTTGGAAATGAATAAGATTAGATTGCTTTGGTGGTTTAGATGTCTAATCTGAATATGTAAATTAAGCACAAGTTTTGTTGAATCCGGTAGAAAGATCAGCACTTACGAATTCTTTAGAAAACCCGTCAGAAGCGGTCATAAAACCAGTTAAGTATACCAGAACTTGACCGCTTTTTTATATTTATGAACAAAAGCTATAACCTTTGACATAATGAAGAGAGAGAATAATGAAATTTGTCTAGGATCAATAGTATAAGAGATAATCCCTAGGGCCAAACTCAGCCTTTAGATTTGCAGCCAGCTTCGGGCTACGCCCTTCTTCGGCTTCCTTTAACTGGACATCAAGGACTTTAGCTTAATTTACACATTCAGATTGGGATGTAAACCACCGAAGCGATCTAATTTTTATTAATTTCCAAAACAGCAGTGAACTAAAACCTAAGCGAGAAAGGCTTGTAATTGGATTAAAACATTACCTTCAAGTCATCATTAGTCTTGTTTTTTGATCCAATTCTTGGGATTACAAGATGTTGTTACTCGGAACATGAATTATTTCGATAATTTCGGTCTACTTCAGTCAGTAATCTTCGACTTTACGGAACATGGCTAGCGGACAGTGTCCTAAAGTGTTCACAAAGTCTGGCAATCTTATCTTTCTTCATCGTCAACCATCTTATTTGTAAGAACGAATTCCAGCCAAGAAGCGACCCTGTGGAAGCTATGAAAGATGACCGTGAGTTAAAGCTAATATGATCTAAGTTAGTCTGTTTTTGAGGAAAATGGAGGGTTGGTTTGTCGGTTTAGTGTTTGTAATGACTGTTTGAAAGCTGTCTATTCTTGAACCAGGCTGGTTTTGGCTGTGTGGCGTTTCGGAAGTTCCTACTTCCGTCTTCAGGCATGGTAAGGATTATCCACGTGGTAGGTTATGCTGGATAGGTAGGAAGCGAAACTCTGCGAAGACATCTGCGTAAGGAAGTATCTGGGTTTTTCGTTCAGATTACCCGTAATCTGTCTACCGAACCTTAAACCCGCAAAAAGATAAAAAAAACCCCACAGACTTCCCACGAACGCAGATGTCTTCACAGAAGTCCACCTCCTCCCTATCCTATATAACCCACAACGTGGATGATTCTCACCATGCCTGAAGATGAAAGTAGAAACTTCCGAAACGTCGCACAGCCAAAACCAATCAGGTTCAAGAATAGACAACATTCAAACAATCATAAGTTAGTATATATGTACTAAGTTAAACTAAAATTTCACCTTCAATATTTCCCACATGTTTAGTGGGTGGTGTCATTTGGTAAAGTTCGTGAACGCTATGTTTGTAAAAGTAAAGAATAAAACACAGACCGAAAATTGTCATCTTGTGACTTGATATTCAAGTTTGATTTGAATATCAAGTGACTTGATATTCAATGTTTGTAGTCTCAGCCATTTTGTAGTACACTATCGTGCATTATCCGTTTTGTCTGTTGTTTGATTTTGTTTACGGGATATAGCAGCGATTTATTGTTGCTTGCTAGTTCCATTACATCGATGATTTGAGCTTGGTGAGATATTTAATCCAAAAGGGCAGAGAGGGCTCCCAAAAAGTGAGGCGGCTAATGGCACTAGGATGTAACCCAGCACAAAAGGCTAACAACGTGCAAAGGCTTCAGAGAATATCTTTCCAACCAACGTGAACATTTCCTGACATGTCCACGGTGGTCTCGCTCCTCGGAATTTCTGAGCGCTAATGGTCACTGTTAGTTGTAACTATAAAAGGCCATCAGTAATTAGAGCAATATACCTTGGAAATGTGTGAGCTTGGAGATATCTTGAATGATAGATGAACGTTCGTCACGCCCGATCTCCAGAAAAACGATTTCTGAGCCCCTGACGGGGATCGAATCCTCAACCTTCTGATGACCGATAAGACGCTCTAACATTCACATTAATATATAGTGGCTTCCGCTTAGGTCGCACATTTGTCGAACTTGCACCTTGGTTCACCATAAGAGTCTTGGTAGCTCAACGGTTAGGGAATTTTCTGTTATGGGTCGTGCACACGAACTAACTTTCGCATATGACATTTTTTCTTTGCCACATAAAAACTGGCGCGCTTGTTTTTCAGCAAATGCATTTGTCACAAAATAATTCGGGCAAATTTACTCCTTTATATACGAGCAAATAAAAAGGATCACTAAATAACTTGCTCTAGAAAATGTGCTTGTGTGGACTAGGCTTAATACGGAATTAGTTTGCCGAGGGCCTCTTAGCTACCGAGCCAAGTCGCCCTCATTTGACTGGACCCAATGCCTTCATGACTTTCTATAGTTAGTTCCGTTGATGGGTATACAATTATGCTCATAATTATGAGATATACTATTTACTAGGATAGTTTGATCTGATTTCTAAACACCGCAAAGTGATTTGGAAAAACGAGGCGAGTACCGGAGTATTTTAAACAACTTCGTTGTGTTTGAAAATCAGATCAAACACGACTTTTGAGTGTGTGTTGTGGCTTCTCAAAAAGAATCCATATTTTAGGAGGAAGTCAGACCTAAATCAGTAGAAATGTTGTGCTAACTTGATTATGATAGCAAACTACATCTTGGAAACGATTTGTTTTGTTTCCTTCAGGAACAATTAACCGCTTGGGAACTTAAAGTTATATACAACAACTAAAGTATGAAAAGTTTGGTTTTCTCCTTTCCAGTCTTCTGAAGCATAATGCGACATCGATTACTTGGTTACAAGCGCGATTGAATTTTAAAATGTTAAGGACATGGAACAAAGTCTTTTTAGAATGTTGTTTTTGGAGTCAATATGTCACTTGTACAGGAAAAACTCCATTAGGTCCCTACTCAGAAGGAAATTTAATTCGCGATAGTATTGCTCGTGCCTACATGTCTACAAGGAACTAGTTTTATTTGTCTGAAGTACTGGAAATGCTTGTCAACAAAGGTACAGGGCTGATGCTAAAAATCTTGTTTCTGGTTCAAGAATAAAGATGGTCAAAGCGTGATATGTGTACGTATATGTATTCGTGTATATGTGTTTGTGTATACACATATAAAAATACACAAGGGGGGAAAAGGGACGAACAGGTTCTGTACCGCTCCTCTCGAAGGAGGTCTACTGGCTGGCCTAAAAAGCCCAAGTGAGCCAGGAGTAGTCTCAGGGAAGTCGATACCTTCACGTGGTTCCTCCTGTTTCTACTGAAGTCGACTACCGAAAAGCGGATCGGTGGCGCTATAACCACCCACCCAACTATGGGTCAAATAGTAATCGGACGAATGGCAACGCGGGGCGGATAACTTCATGAGTTTGGAAACAGTTCACTCAGCTACATCTTTGCATGTGCAAGGAGTGTCACATTAATGGCGGTCGTTCTCGTTAAATCGATGGTTGTCGACCATCACCTACCGTATTTGAACTGTTTTCACTTTCAAGCTTCCTAAAGCTGGGTTTGCACTTGGTGCAATATTATCTAGCGTTTGACTTTTTCGTCTTGTCTCAAAAACTCTCGAGTGAAACTAAGTGGAAGAATATTCATTTGTTAAACAATAGAATAGTCACGCCCGTGACATGTTGCGCCAAGGGAAAATCCAGCTTAATGCTAAGGAACGGTGCAGCAATGCGTAAGCTACGTATGAATTGGGTGACAGTGCACTTAGCTGCATATTTGTGCAGGCACACTAATGGCAGTCATTTTTATTAAATCGATCGTAATCGGCCATCACCTACCGTGTCTGAACTGTCTTCATCGTCAAATGTCCAAAGCTGGGTTTACACTTTGTGCAAAGTTATCTGGCACGCGACTTTTTCGTTTTGTCGTAGGAGCTCTTGAGTTAAACCAATATAGAGAACCATTCAGTTTTCACAACACAACAGTCGCGCCGCGTGCGACATTTTGCGTCAAGTGGAAATCTATTTTAGTGTCAAGGAACGGTGCAGCGATACGCAAACTGCGCTTAATCTGGTACACGTTTTTCCGTTTTGGATAAAACATAGGCAGATGATCTACACCGATATCGATTGTGTTTAACGGTAAGCCCAACAGCTGAGTTTTGTTGTGAGCTGTCCCTTGCACTTTGGTGCCCAGTGTGCATCTAAACAAGGTCAGCGGCCGGTACTTCTCCTGCTAAAGGTTTGTCGATTCACTCACGAGTTGTCCATTCGTAAGTTTTAATGGCAGCACACGAATCACAGACCCCGCAGTTGGATCAATTATTTAAATCTTGTGAGTCGAATAACAAGGTCCTGAATGACGGTGAAAGTAATTATCAAATGTTATCTTGTGCTATTCCAGTAAGGGTTACAAGTCGACCTTTTAAAAACCTTCATTACAGCAGTTATAATGAACGAAGGAAAGTTTTAGAAACACTCAATACGAATGGATCCTTAGTTAGACAAAGAACTTTTTCAAGGAATACTAACAATCTTATTGTCATTGATTGTCTTCAAAATGGTGGATCTACAAGGTCTACACAAGGCCATAAAACACCTTCCAAAGTCCCTAAATTGATGCTAAGTAATGTGATGTCCTTAGTTCCTAAACTAGATGAAGTGAGAGACTTTTTACATCGTCATGAAATAAAGTTGGCTTTCATCATTGAGACTTGGTTAAAAGAGTCAATATCCGAAAGCGTTATTAGCATCCCTGGCTTTACTGTTCTCCGTAGAGACAGACAGAGGGACCAACATGGTGGAGTATGCGTTTATATAAAAGGCGACAAATACAACTTTAAGCAAATAAATGAACTTAACTGTTGTGAAGATCACGAGACCTTATGGCTATATTTGAGACCTAATCGCTTACCTAGGGGCTTCTCATGTATAGTTGCTGGAGTGGTATATCATCCACCAAGTTCGGATGAGAGATCTATTCGTGAACATTTGTTTAACTCACTCACCCTAGCGGAGTCAAAATACCCAAATTGTGGCATTTTAGTGTCTGGTGATTTTAATCGCCTAGACATTAGCGGACTATTAAACCACTTTCGTCTTAAGCAAATAGTAAAAGTACCTACACGGAGAAATGCCACACTAGACCTTGTGTTAACTAATATGTATGACTATTATTATTCGCCGCAAGCTTATCCACCATTTGGTCTATCTGATCACAACACTGTTGTGGCATCCCCCAAAGGTAAAGAACATAAAAGTAATACCAAGAAAGTGATTACAAGACGTGACCGACGGAGAAGCCGTAAGGATGAAATGGGAAGATATTTGAGCCTCGTAAATTGGTCTTCGATGTTTGCCCCTCTGAATAGTTGTGAAGAAATGTGGAACACCTTTTATGGAGTAGTGCATACTGGCCTAGATTTACTTATGCCAGAAAAACAGATCCGGATCTGCACGGCTGATGCTCCATGGATGACTCAGAAATTAAAATCTCTTATTCTGAAAAGACAAAAAACGTTTAACAAATATGGTACAAATTCTGCTAAATTTAAATATTATAGAAATTTAGTCAACAGAGAAAGGAAAAAATGCAGAGCAAATTATTATAAATTGAAGATACAGCAACTGAAAAGGGAAAATCCGAAGAGATGGTGGAAAGAAGTGAAACATCTTAGTAATATAAAAATCAAAAACAGTGACGTAACAAGTCAAATGAATATTGACGAGTTTTCGAATCTCTCGCAACATGAACAAGCTAATGGTATTAATGCAGCTTTTCTGGAACCTCTTCAAGAGTACCGTTTACCAGCTCAACTAGCACGTCTTCCCTTGGAGGAGTCGCCGGAGTTCCTAAATATAACTGAGAGTCGGGTAGAGAAGGCCTTGGCGAAGCTTAACCCGGGTAAAGCGTCTGGGCCTGATAACATACCAAACTGGTTTTTAAAGGAATATTCGAACATGGTGGCCTTTCCCCTTATGCACATCCTAAATGCTTCCTATTGTGAGCAATGCTTACCCACCGTTTGGAAGATGGCTGATGTATCACCAGTACCGAAAACGAAGTCAGTTCACGATCTCAAGAAAGATTTAAGACCTATTTCGCTCACACCTTGTACTTCCAAAGTGGCGGAAGAGTTCATAGTACAAGACTATGTTAAACCAGCAATATTAAAAGTAATTGATGCGAATCAGTTTGGAGTAATCCCAAAATCTTCTACCACGATAGCTTTAATTAGTATGTTGCATCACTGGTATCTAGGGACTGACGGTAATGGGGCAACTGTAAGAACTATATTATTTGATTATCGTAAAGCTTTCGATCTCATTGACCACAATATCCTAATTGATAAGTTATGTAACCTGGATTTACCTAGAAGTGTTGTCAATTGGATAATTAACTTTTTAACGTACAGATTTCAAAGAATTAAACTGGCCGACAGCTGCTATTCAGAGTGGGGATCAGTCCCCTCTGGGGTACCACAAGGAACAAAGTTGGGACCTTGGTTGTTTATCCTAATGATCAATGACCTTGTAATCAACGATTATAATGTTTGGAAATATGTAGATGATACGACAACGTCCGAAATAGTTCCCAAGGAGGAAGTCAGCAACGCCCAGTTTATAGCTGATCGTGTTATGGAGTGGTCACGTGAAAACAGAGTTCAATTAAATCCGAGCAAATGTAAAGAAGTAAGAATTTCATTTGCGAAGATACCTGCGGTTTTTGATCCTGTAGTTGTTAATGGCAAGGAGTTGGAAGTAGTGAATTGCGTTAAACTATTGGGTTTGACTGTTAGTAACAACTTGACCTGGAATGCCCACATAGACGAAGTTATAAAGAAAGTTGGTAAAAGATTGTATTTTTTAGTACAATTAAGGCGGGCTAAAGTACCACCGCAAGATTTAGCTTTGTTTTATGTATCGTGTATCAGATCGGTGGTAGATTATGGAATACCAGCTTTTTACCATTCCCTACCGCAATATTTAAAAAGTGAGCTGGTGCGTCTGGAGAAAAGGGCCATGAGTATTATTATGGCAGACTTGGATTATTATACTGCACTTGAAAGTTTAGGTGTGCAACCCATGAAGGACCATCATGAAAATCTATGTAATAAACTTTTTCAATCTATAATTCTAGATCCAAGCCATAAACTCAATAAATTATTACCAGAAAGATATATTCCATATTATAAGTTACGAAAGCAGCGAAATTTTGACATCCCACGCGTTCAAACAAATAGAACAATGAACTCTTTTAATTTCGCTATGTGCGATTAAAAACATCCGCCTATACTCTAATTTGTACACTTGTTAAATTTTTAAGTTTTTTTGATATTATTAGTTAATTTAATGTTATTTAGTTTGAAATCTAATTAAAGTTATTCATTAACAATTGCTTGTTAGATATATAGGGTAGTATGGCATAGATAAAAGTTTTATTAGAAAGTTTTTTAAATGTAAATAATTACGAAATTCAGCTTTTTTATGGCTGCGATGTAATTTTAATAAATCTATCTATCTATCTATCTATCTATCTATTCTCTAATATATCCATGTGTGTATGTATATATGTATATATATATATATATATATATATATACTTGTGCATCTATGCTTGTGTATCTATGCTTGTGTATCTATGCTTGTGTATCTATGCTTGTGTATCTATGCTTGTGTATCTATGCTTGTGTATATATGCTTGTGTATGTATATGTATACAAAGGAGCAGCGCCCCGAAACGTTGAAATAAAGTTTTATAACGTTTTTAAAAGTTATCTTGTCAGCTATATATATATATATATATATATATTAGATAAATAAGCATGGGTAATTTCCCGGTAAGCAGAGTGCTCAATGCAAAGCTGCAGAGCTTTATAGTAATAATTTATTGTTGCTTATCTAATATGTTTATAGCTTGTTGTTACACAACATGTTTATAGCTTGTTGTTTCATCAGATATATATACACATACATGCACACTTGCTTTCCAAAGTTTTTCTTATGTCTGCATGTAACCATAACTGACTCAGTATTTTTAAACCGGTTGAAATGAGCTTTGTTTC
The DNA here is from genome assembly GCA_030142905.1 of Heliopora coerulea. Classification (NCBI taxonomy): domain Eukaryota; kingdom Metazoa; phylum Cnidaria; class Anthozoa; order Scleralcyonacea; family Helioporidae; genus Heliopora; species Heliopora coerulea. Next base: position 527,080 of record JASJOG010000194.1, on the reverse strand, counting down.
ACTTTCGTTTTCGACTGCCCTGGCCTTTGCTCTTTTCCCTCACTTTGAGGTTTGGCCTGATGCGCAAATTAGGCCGGTTTTACAAGGTTCCATCGACCCGATACGATTGTCACAAAAGACCGTTCATCATGGCGTATGGAATGAAGTCATACGAGTATAATTCCTTGCAATCATTCGCCCAGGAATCCTGGAATACGTCGTGAAGACCTTGGTGACTGAATTGTAAATGTTAGGAGGAGCGATCGTAGGAGACAGTCGTAACATGTAGATAAGACCAAAAGGATTCAACCGTAAAAATTCTCTTTAATTATTTGACAATGTACTTGGTGTTTTTCTTACGTGTGTATTAGTTTAGTGCGACAATTGCTTGGAGCCAGTTGCGGATATGTACCTACTGTAAGGCTGTTTTCTATTGGGTGAATTTTATCGTGCGAAGCGACTTTTTCTTTTGTCTCGTAGGCTCTCGACTGTAATGAGAAACCTACTCAGTTTACACTAATTGCCGATTCGAGCGCTAAAATTCGTCCAGTGGAAAACATCCTTCCCAAAAAGGGGGAATTTTCCAAGTGGAGAAATTATTTTGTTTTTCCTTCCAAGGTCATAAGAAAAACTGAAAATTTCGTCCGCAAGGAAAATTTTCCTAAATGGAAATGAAACCTGGCGAAAACTTTTGAACACTTTTCCCATTCCAAGCTGGTGGTCTCACGTTTCACGTGTATCCACGCGCAGCGATGCCAGCTATTTCTTGCGCACACTTTGCGGATTGTCATCTGAACCAGGCAGTGTTTTCGGCGTCCACACCGATACAGAAAAAAACGTTAATTTTCCATCGTGATCCCGTTTCCAACGTCGGTGTTCTACTCCTGAGCGTTGAAAACTGGCGGTCGTGTGGAAATTTTAACAGTTCAATGGTAATCAAAGTAACTTTAGTGGGACACCCGAGTGGAGCTGGAATCCAATGCTGGTCAGAGCTCAGAGACAAGTGCGCTGTAAACTGTGCCGCTAACCCTACTTCAAAATGAGGATGCTTCCATGGCCAGCCTGGATGCATCAACGAAGCGTCGGACACTTCGTTACGACTGTCGGTACGAAGCGTCAAATTTTTCTTTGTGAACCCCGCTTTCGAATACTTTGCTGTGCCATTAGCAGCTTAGTATTACGGTCATTGCGTTTTCCCTTGCGCGCGAGGTAAGTCGAGCAGACCATTTTAAAGGAAGAAAGTTCGTTTCAGGGTGTTTTGTATACATCGTTGATGCCTTGCTTTCAAATTTTTGTTTCTCTTTCTGGTTCTCCTTTGTATTATCTAATCTGTTATTTTGTTCAACGTGTCCGATATACATGACACTGGGCGTTGAAGAGCCATCCAAACATCGTTGCACGTTATATTTAATCGATAATTACTGAGACATCCTGCGTTATTTGATATAGTGCAGGCAGCTGAGGCGGCAGGCCGAAGTTGCTTGCGTTATATCAAACAACGCTGTGCGCCGAAGTTATTATCCGTTATAATTACCGACCCTCCTTAAAACCCATTATGTTTTCTCTGCACTATATCAGCGAATGCAGTGAGCAAAATTATACAAAATTGACTTGCATAATTTTGCTCGCTGCTTTCGCAAATTTAATCCCGAGTGGAAACAATAGATTTTGATAAGAGTCAGTAATTATATGTTAGCCGTCAGCTCACCCTATTTTACGGTAGAGGACCAAGTTTCGAAACGAGGTGAGACAATGGAAGTGCCGTGTTGAACGGCAATGAAAACACCGAAATACGATCAGCTCCGATTGCATTCGAATATTAGAAAAGTATAATCAACATCGTCAGATGCGTACGGCAAGTAACGCGACTGTACCCCATAGCAACTATAGCATCTCCGCACTATACCTATGGTCATTCTCAGACACTAAAGTCAAATTTAACTTCTAAAATCCAAATTCTTGGTTTAACTGGTCGGCATTCACTCTGGTCCCCGTTGTGAAAAGAAATCAGGGAGTTTGATCCGTGTAAAAAAGGTCAGACACCACTTGGCTTTACCGTTTTCAGGAGTGGGCTGTCGTAATTTCGTCCCTATACGACCTGTAGCCATCGTTCGGGGTTGCGGTAAATGCTCGTGGGGGTAAGGTGAAACTTTCTGAGTTTGAGAAGAGAATGTGCAGCACAGCCTTCTGCAACTGGTGCGTTAACATTTAAACGTCCATCGTCTTCCTGCTACTAAAATTGTGGTTTCGCTTGCTTGCCCACGTTGAGTACTTACCTTCTTCACAAGGCTGCTATGTGTGTTTTTTTCTTCGTTCAAATCTCGAGTAGAACTATCGCTTTAAAATTTACGCGCAACTCCGGTAACCTGAGCGGAATGTCAAATGTGAGCGCAGTTTTACGAGGTGGCTAATGTGGCCTTGGTTCTGACGATATTATCTTTACGTGTTTGCAACAAGTCTGACATTTCCTCGATGACCGATAGCCTAAAGCTTGACAGAGAACCTTTACGCCTCGGACAATTCCGTTGTTCGACAAACGGCTGACTTCATGAGCGTAAGAACTGATTGGTACATTTTACATGTAGATGGAGTGGCTCACTGAGGCTTTTCGGCACTCCGAGCTAGTTAACGATTGACGACAGCCTGTATTTGTACACGCACCATATGTTCCAGTTTCGATAAAGAGATGCAGTTCAATAATTAGGTTGGTCACGTGTCCCCCCGTCCATAAATTGCGCGGCATCCTCTTGTACTGCCCCTCCGGCGCATTGGTTGAGCATACAGGGGTTGAACGCACCAAGGTTGACACATTCCATACAGTGAGGAGAAGCAAATTCCCTTTCATGTATCCACACCAGCAATTGGTTGCATATTACTTTCATTCTTAAACTTGCTTCATCCGACTCGGTTTTTCTCAGGGATCACTTAAAATTACGTGTTGCTAGAAGCCGTGTAAAAATCAGCGTTCGTATGGACAAATATGCTTGTGTGTACAGAAATATATAAAGCCATAATCTGTCAAGGAATTTAAGGTTCTTTCGTAATAGAATAATTACTAGTTTTAGAACAGAATTTGCTCTTCAAGCCTACATTTTATACTGTTCAGCGACACGAAATCATGACGGTTAACTGCTAGTCTTGGATTCGTGTAGTATTTTAATCTGAAGATAAGAGATTTCTTTTGGCTAATCATTATTAGGCACTTTCCCAAAACGTCATGGGAGTATCACATTTTACTAACGCCATAAAGTCCTTTTTCATTTTATGAACTTATACATCCAGGAGAACCTGACATTGCAAAGATTAAGTCCTGGAGAACTATTTTAGTACAGTTCTACACAGTGTGTCATCGGATCTAGGATCGGGCCGATATTTTGCAATGTCCGCAAAATCTGACAAATCTATCCAGTTCATTGCCAATATCCAATTTTAATGTTTTCCGATCAAATTTTATTGAGGCTAAAGTAGTCGAGTACAGTAAAGGTGAAGTAAAATCTATATTTCTCGAGAATGGCGCACGTGCCAAATTCCCTTCACTCGCGTTTCCTTTATTTTGGGTTGTGGGTTTGGAAGGACGTGGTAACTGATAATTAGACTGTAATAAAGTAGCTGGTGTCACAAACATTTAATGTTGATAATTTAACAACAAAATTAACAACTACGTACGAGTAACAATATCATGTAAACCCAAGAACTGGATTAAAAAACAAGATGAATGACGACTTGAAGGTAATGTTTTAACCCTATTACAAGCTTTTCTCGCCTAGATTTTAGTTCACTGCCGTTTTGGAAATGAATAAAAATTAGATCGCTTCAGTGGTTTACATGCCCAATCTGAATATATAAATTAAGCTTAAGATTTTTTGAGTTCAGTGGAAAGTTCAGCGCTAGCGAATTCTTTTAAAAACCCGTCAGACACAGTCATTAATAATTCAAATATACGAGTACTTGGTTTGGATTTTTTTTTTGTATTTGAGAACAATAGACAGGGCAGCTAAAATCCTTGTTTTACAGCTAAAGAAAGCTGAAGAAGGGCATAACCCGAAGCTGGCTGCAAATCTAAAGGCCGAGTTTGTCCCTAGGGATTATCTGTTGCACTACTGATCCTTGAAAGATTTCATTATTCTTTCTCTTCATTATATCAAAGGTTTTTAGCTCCACTTTCTATTGTTCACAAATACAAAAAGGCAGTCAAGTTCTGGTATACTTAACTAGTTTTGTGACCGCTTCTGACGGGTTTTCTAAAGAATTCGTAAGTGCTGATCTTTCTACCGGATTCAACAAAACTTGTGCTTAATTTACATATTCAGATTAGACATCTAAACCACCAAAGCAATCTAATCTTATTCATTTCCAAAACGGCAGTGAACGAGGTGGTATTTCGAAACGCTAGCGAGTGGCTTGTAATACAGTTAAAACATTACCTTCAAGTCGTCATTCGTCGTGGTTTTTGGTCTCAAATCTTGGATTTACAAAATGTTGTAACTCGGAATTTGATTTATTTCGAAAATGTGGGACTACTTGAGTCATTGACTGCCCCAAGCATCTCAGTAATCTTCGTCAATTCAATGAACATGGCTTGAGGATAACGTCTCGAAGTGTTCACAAAGTCTGCCTGTCTCAACATACTTCATGGTATACCGTCCAGTTTGTAAGAACTTATTCCAGCTAAAAGGTGACCTCCGGAATAGACGAAGAATGACCGTGAGTTAAAGTTAATTGGTATGAACTAAGTTAAACTAAAGTTTCAGTGGAACTATATTACACGTGTTTAGTGGGTGGTGTCGTTGGGCAAAGTTCGTGAACGTCTTGTTTCTTGTCTTCGCTGTTTTACCATACATTATCGTGTATTAACCATTCTGTCTGTTGTTCGGTTTTGCTTATGGCTTATGAGACCAATGTATTGTTATGTGCTACAATCCTGGCCAAAAATACCTGAGACACCGTTACAAATACCTCCTTATTAACCGTACCAAAGATAAAACAGGGAATATGTTGCTTCATGCCACCATGTCAGATGATCTTGGTTGTGTCAAACGCAAAGCGAAAAATTAACCAACAACTCGGAAAATTGAAAGCGGGGGGTCAAAAATGTATTTATTTTAAAGAGTTGTCCCAGTATTTTTGGCCAGGATTGTAGTTGCATTATACCAAAGATTACAGCTTGATGACACGTTTAATCCAGGTGCATAAGAAAAACTGAATGCGATACTTTTTGTGAGCAGAAAGGTCGTCGGAGGTGGATCATTCTTAGTGATCCAGCGCACTAGTTCAAGGGGTTTAGAATTACTCCTGATAATTTTCCTACAACCAAAAAGGACTGTCCTCGTTTTACTTATGGACGGGATTAAGAATCGTTGATATAAAGCCTTGGCCAAACGAATGCAACATCGCGATTCAACATACTTCAACATTGTTGAATGCAACATGTTGAACTCCTTTGGCCAACATATTGCATGATGTTGTGTGATGTTGAACGAAGTTTGATTTCCCTCAAACATTCGATGCAACATCGTTCCACATTTTTTTGTTCTCATGTGTAAACAACAAGGTTGCACCCGTTTGGCCGCGCACTTCAACATTGTTGTATTCGCGCACAAGCAGCCAGTCATCTCTCAGGCAAGGGTAACGGGTAGATTAGCCTAAAATTCGGGATGATTATTCGTCCCAGATCCCTAATCTTCACAATTCGAGTACGCTCCACACAACATGTTGCATTCGTTTGGCCACGCCGTCCAACACCATCCAATAAAATTGAATTCAACAATGTTGAATGATATTGCAGTCGTTTGGTCAGGGCTTAATGTATTCCCCGGTTATTAAACAGACGATTAACTTAATCCAAGATTGGCGAAAATTTTGTGGACAACTTTCCGATAATGCTGCTGAGCAACGTTGGCATTTTCTTCAATTGATTTCGCTGTATACAACAAGGTCTTCAGCTGTGAAATCTGAACTAGATTTTTCAATAAGATAAGCGAAACGAAAACAGATTAAGTGGTAATCCTAGATTAGCGCTAATTGTGCTTTGAACAATCGACCTCTGAGAAATGTGTTTATTCTTTTATCATTAAGAATATTTAGAATTATGATGCACCACTGGTAACTTTGACACAAAAACGATTAAATTTAAAAATGCTGAGGAAATGAAACAAAGATAGAAGGTTTATGTGGAGTGAATATGTCACCTATATCGGAAATACTTCACTGGGTCCCAACGGAGAGGAAAATTGAATTCAAGATTGTATTGCTCGTGTCTAAGTGATATTATTGTTATTATTAGTAGTACTATTATTATTATTTTAATTTCTTTAAATACGGTAACCTTTCAGCATAAATTTTGGTTTCAGGCCTGAAAAGACGGGGCATCAGTCTGGTCGTTGACCAGGGATCCATGGCCAAAGGGGGCCCCCACTTTTTAGGAAGCAAAAGAATATTTTATGGATTATCGATAAGATCGGCTCCATAACATTCGACAGTTCAAGTGTTACATTGCATTTGGCTTTATCACTGCCCCGGGGACCCTTTATGTCTTTATCCCTGCCCCGGGGACCCTTTATGTCTTTATCCCTGCCCCGGGGACCTTTTATTGCTTTTTCAATGTCATGGAGACCATTTTTAATGCCATTGGGCCCCTTGGGCCCTTTATGGCTTTATCACTGTCATATCACTAAGCTAAAGAACGTCTCTAGAGGGCTTGCTTTATTGGAAAATAAATAAGGGGCTTTTTGGCTTTATCACTGTGGTGGGGCGCTTTGTGGCTTCATTACTTCCATGGGGGCTCTTTTTACAGCTTTCACTGGCTTGGGGGCCCCCTTTATGGATTTTCCTTGCCATGAGGGCTAATATGGCTTTTTCACCACCATGGCCATGACCTACTGGTTCCCTGTATCAATTCCATAAAATATCTGAGTATCCTGAAAAATAAGGAACATTAGATTAAACAAAATGTAAGCATGTTTTGCTCGTTCTTTTGAATTTTTGAATTTTTAAATGTAAGGTAAATGTCAATTTAGATTTCAAAACTTTGGAGAGTTTGCAGTTGTTGCAGAACTGTGAAGTCTGTGCTTGATAAAACAGGACAAATCTTGGAAGGAGGGGCCCACACATTTGGTCTAGACCAGAGGCCGAAAAATTCTCTCGAAGACCCTGTCTGGTTTTCAAAGGGCTATGCATATGTTAACAGTGAAAGTCAAAATATTGTTTACAGGGTTACGTACTTCACATGTCATTAAAATTACTTTTACTTACAAAATAAATCTAGTAATACTACAGAAATTACTTACATTACATCACTTATTTCCTCACGTTAATGATGAGATTTATGAGGAGTGAATACCTCAACTGTAAAGGAAAACCTCCATTGAATCCCAACGTAGAAGAAAATTGAATTGGTGATAGTATTGCTTGTGTCCAAGTGTCTACAAGGAACTAGTTTTGTTTGTTTGAAGTATTGGAAATGCTTGTCATCGAAGGTACAGGGCTGATGCCAAAAACCTCTTTGCTCGTTCAAGAATGAAGACGGTCAATGCGTAATGTGCATACTTATATGTATATGTATATGTGTTCGTGTATACACATATAAAAATACACAAGGGGGGAAAAGGGACGAACAGGTTCTGTACCGCTCCTCTCCAAGGAGGTCTACTGGCCGGCCTAAAAAGCCCAAGTGAGCCAGGAGTAGTCCCAGGGAAGTCGATACCTTCACGTGGTTCCTCCTGTTTCTACTGAAGTCGACTACCGAAAAGCGGATCGGTGGCGCTATAACCACCCACCCAACTATGGGTCAAATAGTAATCGGACGAATGGCAACGCGGGGCGGATAACTTCATGAGTTTGGAAACAGTGCACTCGGCTACATCTTTGCATGTGCAAGGAGTGTCACATTAATGGCGGTCGTTCTCGTTAAATCGATGGTTGTCGACCATCACCTACCGTATTTGAACTGTTTTCACTTTCAAGCTTCCTAAAGCTGGGTTTACACTTGGTGCAATATTATCTAGCGTTTGACTTTTTCGTTTTGTCTCAGAAACTCTCGAGTGAAACTAAGTAGAAAAATATTCATTTATTAAACAATACGACAGTCACGCCCCTGACATGTTCCGCCAAGGGAAAATCCAGCTTAATGCTAAGGAACGGTGCAGCGATGCGTAAGCTACGTATGAATTGAGTAACAGTGAATTCAGCTGCATATTTGTGCTGGGGGAGGCACATCGATGGCGGTCATTTTTATTAAATCGATCGTACTCGGCCATCACCTACCGTGTCTGAACTGTCTTCATCGTCAAATGTCCAAAGCTGGGTTTACACTTTGTGCAAAGTTATCTGGCACGCGACTTTTTCGTTTTGTCGTAGGAGCTCTTGAGTTAAACCAATATAGAGAACCATTCAGTTTTCACAACACAACAGTCGCGCCGCGTGCGATATTTTGCGTCAAATGGAAATCCAGCTTAGTGCCAAAGAACGGTGGAGCGATGCTCAAGCTGTGCTTAATCTGGTACACGTTTTTCCGTTTTGGATAAAACATAGGCAGATGATCTACACCGATATCGATTGTGTTTAATGGTAAGCCTAACAGCTGAGTTTTGCTGTGAGCTGTCCCCTGCACTTTGGTGCCCAGTGTGTATCTAAACAAGGTCAGCGGCCGGTACTTCTCCTGCTGAAGATTTTTCGATTCACTCATGAGTTGTCCATTCGTAAGTTTTAATATTCTCTAATATATCCAGAGTTTCACATCTCTTTGGACGATCATCAGACAACTGCCCAAAGAGACGTGAAACTCTGAGTAACCCAGAATTTCAAGCTTATTCATTTCATATATATATATATACACACACACACACACACACACACACACACACACACACACACACACACACACACACATATATATATATATATATATATATACACACATATACATGCACACTTGCTTTCCAAAGTTTTTCCTATGTCTGCATGTAACCATAACGGACTCAGTATTTTTAAACCTGTTGAAATAAGCTTTGTTTCACTTTCGTTTTCGACTGTCCTGGCCTTTGCTTTTTTCCCTCAATTTGAGCTTTGGCCTGATGCGCAAATTAGGTCGGTTTTGCAAGGTCCCATCGACCCAATACGATTGTCACAAACGATCGTTCATCATGGCGTATGCAATGAAGTCATACGAGTACAATTCCTTTCAATCATTCGCCCAGGAATCCTGCAATACGTCGTGAAGACCTTGGTGACTGAATTGTATATGTGAGGAGGAGCGATCGTAGGAGACAATCGTATCGTGTAGATGAGACCAAAAGGATTCAACCGTAAAAATTCTCTTTAATTGATTATTTGACAATGTGCTTGGTGTTTTTTTTTTTCGTGTGTATTAGTTTAGCGCGGCAATTGCTTGGAGCCAGTAGCGGATATGTGCTTTTACTGTAAAACATTTTTCCATTGGGTGAATTTTATGTTTTGTTTTTACTGAAGTCGACTTCCCGAGAAGCGGATCGTTGGCGCTATAACAACCCATCCATCTATGGGTCAAATAGCAATCGGACGAATGGCGAACGCGGAGCGGATAACTTCATGAATTCGGAAACAGTGCACTCAGCTGCATCTTTGTGCAAGGAGTGTCACATTAATGGCGGTCGTTCTCGTTAAATCGACGGTTGTCGACCATCACCTACCGTATCTGAATTGTTTTCACTTTCAAGTTTCCTAAAGCTCGGTTTACACTTGGTGTTTGACTTTTTCGTTTTATCTTAGAAGCTCTCGAGTGAAAGTAAGTAGAATAATATTCATTTTTTAACAATACAACAGTCGCGCCCGTTACATCTTGCGCCAAGGGAAAATCCACCGGGGCAGGCATTGGGTAACATGTCCTCAGTTGTATCTTTGTGCAGTGAGTGGCACCTTAATGGCGGCCTTGCTCGTCAAATCGATGGTTGTCAGCTATCACCGTATTTGAACAGTTTTCGCCTTGAGTAATCGTGTTATGACGTTGCATGTCAAGCTGCCTAAAGCATGGTGTACACTTGGAGCAATGTTATGTAGCGTTATTCCGTTTTGTCTTAGGAGCTTTTGAGTTAAACCAGTTAGAAAGCTATCCAGTCTTACCAACACAGCAGTCGCGTGCGTGACTCTGTATTTCAAGTTGAAATTTAGCGTTATGCCGAGGAACGGTGCAACAATGCGCAAGCTGCACTTCGATAAAGGTTTCTCCGTAGCGGATATAAAACTTGGGCAGATACAGAACAGATCTACACGTAGATCTGTTCTGTCTCCTGTACTTTAGTGACCCTTTGTGTGCTTAAACAAGGTCAGCAGCCGGCGCTTCTGCCAAAGGTTTGTCGGTGGGCTCACGACTTGTCTATTCATAAGTCTTTAATACTCTCTACACTTGTCTTGCGAAGCTTTTCCTATCCCAGTAACTATGACTGACTCTATTTTTTAAACGTCGAAACGAGCCTTGTTTGTTAGACTTAAGAGGTTAATTTTTAGACTTTCCTGACCTCGCTTTTTCTTCTCACTTTCTAGCTTTGGTCTGATGCGCATTTTAGGTCGGTATTTTATAGGTTCCATCTACACGATACGACTATCACAATTGTTCACCATGGCGTATGCAATTAATTCATTAGATCGCAATTCTTTACTATCATTCGCCCACGAATGTCGGAAGACTTTCTGTAGTCCTTGCTAAAACTGAATCGTATACGTCAGGGGAAGCGATCATATCCAATAATCGTGAAGGGTTGACCAGATCAAAAGAGTTTAACTTTTAAAATGCTCCTTAAAGGCTGTTTTTCTACAAGCGAATTTTATCGCGAATTGCGACATTATCTTTTTCGGGATGAAATTCGCCTAGTGCACAAACGACCTTTACTCCTTGTTTAGCCAGATACTTCACGCATGTTTTACGGATATGTTTCAATTTAGCAAGGTAGTGGCTTGGGGCAAATCGCAGATATGTACTTGCTTGAGGCTGTTTTCCACGAGGCGAATCTTGTCGTGCGAAGCGACTTTCTTCTCGACTGTAACTAGAAACCAATTTACCCAAGGAAATGATCGATTCGCGTGACCTAATTCGCTGGGTGGAAAAGAGCCTGAGCCTGGTTTCCACTAGGTGGAATTTACTGTGCAGAAAAAACAATTGTTTTTTTTCCTGATTAGTTCTAATTGGTTTCGGAGCGTATGTTCAGTATACACCAGCATTTATTCAGAGAATGGGCCTCGAAAAGGTGTCTTAACTTTTTCCCGGCGGGATAAGACTTGTGTTGTTTTACTCTGGTTCGAGCTTGACGATTTTACTCGTCTAGAGGAGAGTTTTCACAGGGAAAGAGTTAAACCTTTAATGCCTGATGTTTTTGTTGTTCTGTTGGGTGTTTATCTCATCTGTTCTTTTCTAAGTGTCCGATTTACCAGATACGGGGTGTTGAAAGACTCAGCAAATTCGAAAGAAAAACAGTCGGGTTGCCCAACCACAGTGATATAAAAATGGGATGCTATGTAGGCAGTATAAAACAGCACAAAACCTTAAAAGGTTGGTAGACTGTCGAATTTGATGTAATATATCATACACGAGAAGGGGTGTTTCATTAGATATCCAAACACCGAGAAGTGAGTTGAAAAGCGAGGCGATAGCCGCGTTTTTTAACCAACTTCGAGGTGTTTGGATATCTCGTGAAACACGACTTTTGAGTGTATGATATATCTCAAACGAATACGTATTTATAGAATAAGTCGCGTTTACTGAAATTGTCGAAATTTTATGCTAATTAAGATCAGATATACAAACTACGTCCCGGTACTGATTTCCTTCGTATTTTTCTCATGAATTGTTAATGAGTTTGAGATAAGCAATTCGAACGTTTTGAGCTATGGTCCTTAGTCAGAAATTGAAAACAGTTCCAAAAGAGGAATCACTTTACTTTTTGGTAAAATTTTTCGACCACCCAAAATCAAATCAATTTAGCCTGAAATGATTCAAATAAGCAGAAAACGTATTCATATGCCCTAAGCATTCATATTTTAACCGTTCTTCGAAATGTTAAAAATCGTCCAAAATTCGGTAAAACCCATAGGTTAACCCCTTTACTTTTTCGTGAAATTTTTTGACCTCCGAAAATCAAATATATTTAGGCTGAGATGATACAAATAAACAGAAATCTTTTTTTGGGGGAAAGCATTCATATTTCAACCGTTTTTCGAAATGTTAAAAATGGTCGAAAATTCGCCAAAAACCATAGCTTAACCCCTTTACTTTTTCGTGAAATTTTTCGACCTCTGAAAATCAAATCAATTTAGCCTAAAATGATTCAAATAAGCAAAAAACGTATATTTTGGGCCTAAGCATTGACATTTTAACGGTTTTTCAAAATGTTGAAATTGGTAGAAAAATGGTCAAAAACCAAAGGTTAACCCCTTTACTTTTTGGTCAAATTTTTCCACCTAAAATTTCCAACGTAATTTCGCTTAAAAACCACTCAAATCACTGCAAAACTACTTTCTATGCAATAAACTTTAATATTCTGCTCATATTTCGAAAGTTGGAAATTAGTCGAAAAATCGTCAAAAACCAAAGGTTAACCCCTTTACTTTTTGGTCAAATTTTTCCACCTAAAATTTCCAACGTAATTTCGCTTAAAAACCACTCAAATCACTGCAAAACTACTTTCTATGCAATAAACTTTAACATTCTGCTCATATTTCGAAAGTTGGAAATTGGTCGAAAAATCGTCAAAAACCAAAGGTTAACCCCTTTACTTTTTGGTCAAATTTTTACACCTAAAATTTCCAACGTAATTTCGCTTAAAAACCACTCAAATCACTGCAAAACTACTTTCTATGCAATAAACTTTAATATTCTGCTCATATTTCGAAAGTTGGAAATTGGTCGAAAAATCGTCAAAAACCAAAGGTTAACCCCTTTACTTTTTGGTCAAATTTTTCCACCTAAAATTTTCAACGTAATTTCGCTTAAAAACCACTCAAATCACTGCAAAACTACTTTCTATGCAATAAACTTTCACATTCTGCTCTTATTTCGAAAGTTGAAAATTGGTCGAAAAATCGTCAAAAACCAAAGGTTAACCCCTTAATGAATATAAATTTGGAAAAAACCAAAGTTATGATCCTACAAAAACAAAACTCAAAATTACCACAACTTAACTTTACCTTGGGAGATAAGCATATTCATATCACTAATGAATACACGTATCTCGGTCTGAAACTAACTTCGAACACTAAATTTTCATTTGCAACTCAGCAGCTGAGTGAAAAGGCTTTGCATGCTTTATTTAAAATTCGAAAACATCTTGACTTTCACAAACTTCCTCCAAAACTTGCCATGAAAATCTTTGATGGCATAGTATCTCCAATCTTACTCTATAACTCTGAGGTTTGGGGAGCCTATGTCAACAACGATTTTACCAAATGGGACAAGACATCAACCGAGAAAGCACATCTAAAATTTTGTAAACTCTATTTGGGTGTGAACAGAAAAGCTAGCAATATTGCTAGTAGAGGTGAATTAGGTAAATTCCCTCTATTAATTGCAATATTTAAAAGATTATTTTCTTACATAAACCACATAAATCATCTTCCTGATTCAAGTTTAGCGAAACAAAGTTTTTATCTATCGAAAAGACTTTACTTATACGGTAAAGATTCGTTTTACTCCAACGTAGTCAACATTGTGAAATACTTCTATCCTGATATGAACGAAACAATAGATCTTGAACAATTCTTTCAGGATACAAACATAAATGACTTCGTAGAAACTATTAAAGATAAATATACGTCACTTTGGAAACAACAAATGGAAAACTCCACAAAACTATCATTTTATACTTCATTTAAAAAACAATATTACTTAGAAGAATACTTAAATATCATTAAAGACCCCAATCAAAGAAGACAGTTCTCAAAATTTCGTATGAGTAACCATAAGCTAGAAATTGAATTTGGTCGTTATAAAAATGTTCCTCGAGAAGAGAGAATCTGTAAATGCTGCAAAAACTGTGCAGTTGAAGACGAATTTCACTTTGTATTTGTATGTGAGAAATACGAACATTTACGAAATAACTCGCATAACATCTTAAAAGACTACTTTAAAGTGAACACCACCAATGAATTAAAGAAAAAATTATTGAGTGACATCATGTCATTGAATGACCCTGTGATCATAAATCTATTCTCTAAGCATATTTCAAAATGTTTCTATATCAGAGACAAAAGCCCTTAAACTGGAAATCATAACTACATTTTAATGTTAGAATCTCTACATTTTGATACTTACACTTTTGTAAATTTTTCCTGTTGTATTAATATCTTCTTTAAGATTTCATAATATATTATACATTTAAGATTATATTAATTTTGTTAACTAAAGTAGTTTTGGATAGAGTTAAATTAGTTAATATTTAACTCTTACATTCCTTTATGTACATTTTATATTACGCTTAGCAATACCTGTAATTAGGTCATGCAAATAAAGCTTATTAATAATAATAATAATAACCCCTTTACATTTTGGTCAAATTTTTACACCTAAAATTTTCAACGCAATTTCGCTCAAAAACCACTCAAATCACTGCAAAACTACTTTCTATGCAATAAACTTTCACATTCTGCTCTTATTTCGAAAGTTGAAAATTGGTCGAAAAATCGTCAAAAACCAAAGGTTAACCCCTTTACATTTTGGTCAAATTTTTACACCTAAAATTTTCAACGTAATTTCGCTCAAAAACCACTCAAATCACTGCAAAACTACTTTCTATGCAATAAACTTTCACATTCTGCTCTTATTTCGAAAGTTGAAAATTGGTCGAAAAATCGTCAAAAACCAAAGGTTAACCCCTTTACTTTTTGGTCAAATTTTTCCACCTAAAATTTTCAACTTAATTTCGCTTAAAAACCACTCAAATCACTGCAAAACTACTTTCTATGCAATAAACTTTCATATTCTTCACCTATTTCGAAAGTTGGAAGTTAGTCGAAAAATCGTCAAAAACCAAAGGTTAACCCCTTTACATTTTGGTCAAATTTTTACACCTAAAATTTTCAACGTAATTTCGCTTAAAAACCACTCAAATCACAGCAAACTACTTTCTATGCAATAAACTTTCATATTCTGCACTTATTTCGAAAGTTGGAAATTGGTCGAAAAATCGTCAAAAACCAAAGGTTAACCCCTTTACATTTTGGTCAAATTTTTACACCTAAAATTTCCAACGTAATTTCGCTTAAAAACCACTCAAATCACTGCAAAACTACTTTCTATGCAATAAACTTTAATATTCTGCTCATATTTCGAAAGTTGGAAATTGGTCGAAAAATCGTCAAAAACCAAAGGTTAACCCCTTTACTTTTTGGTCAAATTTTTCCACCTAAAATTTTCAACGTAATTTCGCTTAAAAACCACTCAAATCACTGCAAAACTACTTTCTATGCAATAAACTTTCATATTCTTCTCTTATTTCGAAAGTTGGAAATTAGTCGAAAAATCGTCAAAAACCAAAGGTTAACCCCTTTACTTTTTGGTCAAATTTTCCCACTTAAAATTTTCAACGTAATTTCGCTTAAAAACCACTCAAATCACTGCAAAACTACTTTCTATGCAATAAACTTTCATATTCTTCATTTATTTCGAAAGTTGGAAATCGTCAAAAACCAAAGGTTAACCCCTTTACTTTTTGGTCAAATTTTTACACCTAAAATTTTCAACGTAATTTCGCTTAAAAACCACTCAAATCACTGCAAAACTACTTTCTATGCAATAAACTTTCATATTCTGCACTTATTTCGAAAGTTGGAAATTAGTCGAAAAATCGTCAAAAACCAAAGGTTAACCCCTTTACTTTTTGGTCAAATTTTCCCACTTAAAATTTTCAACGTAATTTCGCTTAAAAACCACTCAAATCACTGCAAAACTACTTTCTATGCAATAAACTTTCATATTCTTCATTTATTTCGAAAGTTGGAAATCGTCAAAAACCAAAGGTTAACCCCTTTACTTTTTGGTCAAATTTTTACACCTAAAATTTTCAACGTAATTTCGCTTAAAAACCACTCAAATCACTGCAAAACTACTTTCTATGCAATAAACTTTCATATTCTGCACTTATTTCGAAAGTTGGAAATTGGTCGAAAAATCGTCAAAAACCAAAGGTTAACCCCTTTACATTTTGGTCAAATTTTTACACCTAAAATTTCCAACGTAATTTCGCTTAAAAACCACTCAAATCACTGCAAAACTACTTTCTATGCAATAAACTTTAATATTCTGCTCATATTTCGAAAGTTGGAAATTGGTCGAAAAATCGTCAAAAACCAAAGGTTAACCCCTTTACATTTTGGTCAAATTTTTACACCTAAAATTTTCAACGTAATTTCGCTAAAAAACCACTCAAATCACTGCAAAACTACTTTCTATGCAATAAACTTTCATATTCTGCACTTATTTCGAAAGTTGGAAATTGGTCGAAAAATCGTCAAAAACCAAAGGTTAACCCCTTTACTTTTTGGTCAAATTTTTACACCTAAAATTTTCAACGTAATTTCGCTTAAAAACCACTCAAATCACTGCAAAACTACTTTCTATGCAATAAACTTTCATATTCTTCTCTTATTTCGAAAGTTGGAAATTAGTCGAAAAATCGTCAAAAACCAAAGGTTAACCCCTTTACTTTTTGGTCAAATTTTCCCACTTAAAATTTTCAACGTAATTTCGCTTAAAAACCACTCAAATCACTGCAAAACTACTTTCTATGCAATAAACTTTCATATTCTTCATTTATTTCGAAAGTTGGAAATCGTCAAAAACCAAAGGTTAACCCCTTTACTTTTTGGTCAAATTTTTACACCTAAAATTTTCAACGTAATTTCGCTTAAAAACCACTCAAATCACTGCAAAACTACTTTCTATGCAATAAACTTTCATATTCTGCACTTATTTCGAAAGTTGGAAATTAGTCGAAAAATCGTCAAAAACCAAAGGTTAACCCCTTTACATTTTGGTCAAATTTTTACACCTAAAATTTTCAACTTAATTTCGCTTAAAGACCACTCAAATCACTGCAAAACTACTTTCTATGCAATAAACTTTCATATTTTGCACTTATTTCGAAAGTTGGAAATTAGTCGAAAAATCGTCAAAAACCAAAGGTTAACCCCTTTACATTTTGGTCAAATTTTCCCACTTAAAATTTTCAACGTAATTTCGCTTAAAAACCACTCAAATCACTGCAAAACTACTTTCTATGCAATAAACTTTCATATTCTGCACTTATTTCGAAAGTTGGAAATTGGTCGAAAAATCGTCAAAAACCAAAGGTTAACCCCTTTACATTTTGGTCAAATTTTTACACCTAAAATTTCCAACGTAATTTCGCTTAAAAACCACTCAAATCACTGCAAAACTACTTTCTATGCAATAAACTTTAATATTCTGCTCATATTTCGAAAGTTGGAAATTGGTCGAAAAATCGTCAAAAACCAAAGGTTAACCCCTTTACATTTTGGTCAAATTTTTACACCTAAAATTTTCAACGTAATTTCGCTAAAAAACCACTCAAATCACTGCAAAACTACTTTCTATGCAATAAACTTTCATATTCTGCACTTATTTCGAAAGTTGGAAATTGGTCGAAAAATCGTCAAAAACCAAAGGTTAACCCCTTTACATTTTGGTCAAATTTTTACACCTAAAATTTTCAACTTAATTTCGCTTAAAAACCACTCAAATCACTGCAAAACTACTTTCTATGCAATAAACTTTCATATTTTGCACTTATTTCGAAAGTTGGAAATTGGTCGAAAAATCGTCAAAAACCAAAGGTTAACCCCTTTACTTTTTGGTCAAATTTTTACACCTAAAATTTTCAACGTAATTTCGCTTAAAAACCACTCAAATCACTGCAAAACTACTTTCTATGCAATAAACTTTCATATTCTTCACTTATTTCGAAAGTTGGAAATTAGTCGAAAAATCGTCAAAAACCAAAGGTTAACCCCTTTACATTTTGGTCAAATTTTTACACCTAAAATTTTCAACGTAATTTCGCTTAAAAACCACTCAAATCACTGCAAAACTACTTTCTATGCAATAAACTTTCATATTCTTCACTTATTTCGAAAGTTGGAAATTAGTCGAAAAATCGTCAAAAACCAAAGGTTAACCCCTTTACATTTTGGTCAAATTTTTACACCTAAAATTTTCAACGTAATTTCGCTTAAAAACCACTCAAATCACAGCAAAACTACTTTATATGCAATAAACTTTCATATTCTGCACTTATTTCGAAAGTTGGAAATTGGTCGAAAAATCGTCAAAAACCAAAGGTTACTTTTTGGTCAAATTTTTACACCTAAAATTTTCAACGTAATTTCGCTCAAAAACCACTCAAATCACTGCAAAACTACTTTCTATGCAATAAACTTTCATATTCTTCTCTTATTTCGAAAGTTGGAAATTAGTCGAAAAATCGTCAAAAACCAAAGGTTAACCCCTTTACATTTTGGTCAAATTTTTACACCTAAAATTTTCAACGTAATTTCGCTAAAAAACCACTCAAATCACTGCAAAACTACTTTATATGCAATAAACTTTCATATTCTGCACTTATTTCGAAAGTTGGAAATTGGTCGAAAAATCGTCAAAAACCAAAGGTTAACCCCTTTACTTTTTGGTCAAATTTTTACACCTAAAATTTTCAACGTAATTTCGCTTAAAAACCACTCAAATCACTGCAAAACTACTTTCTATGCAATAAACTTTCACATTCTGCTCTTATTTCGAAAGTTGGAAATTAGTCGAAAAATCGTCAAAAACCAAAGGTTAACCCCTTTACATTTTGGTCCAATTTTTACACCTAAAATTTTCAACGTAATTTCGCTCAAAAACCACTCAAATCACTGCAAAACTACTTTATATGCAATAAACTTTAATATTCTTCTCTTATTTCGAAAGTTGGAAATTAGTCGAAAAATCGTCAAAAACCAAAGGTTAACCCCTTTACATTTTGGTCAAATTTTTACACCTAAAATTTTCAACGTAATTTCGCTCAAAAACCACTCAAATCACTGCAAAACTACTTTCTATGCAATAAACTTTCATATTCTTCTCTTATTTCGAAAGTTGGAAATTAGTCGAAAAATCGTCAAAAACCAAAGGTTAACCCCTTTACATTTTGGTCAAATTTTTACACCTAAAATTTTCAACGTAATTTCGCTCAAAAACCACTCAAATCACTGCAAAACTACTTTCTATGCAATAAACTTTAATATTCTTCTCTTATTTCGAAAGTTGGAAATTAGTCGAAAAATCGTCAAAAACCAAAGGTTAACCCCTTTACATTTTGGTCCAATTTTTACACCTAAAATTTTCAACGTAATTTCGCTCAAAAACCACTCAAATCACTGCAAAACTACTTTATATGCAATAAACTTTAATATTCTTCTCTTATTTCGAAAGTTGGAAATTAGTCGAAAAATCGTCAAAAACCAAAGGTTAACCCCTTTACATTTTGGTCAAATTTTTACACCTAAAATTTTCAACGTAATTTCGCTCAAAAACCACTCAAATCACTGCAAAACTACTTTCTATGCAATAAACTTTCATATTCTTCTCTTATTTCGAAAGTTGGAAATTAGTCGAAAAATCGTCAAAAACCAAAGGTTAACCCCTTTACATTTTGGTCAAGTTTTTCCACCTAAAATTTACAACGTAATTTCGCTAAAAAACCACTCAAATCACTGCAAAACTACTTTATATGCAATAAACTTTCATATTCTGCACTTATTTCGAAAGTTGGAAATTGGTCGAAAAATCGTCAAAAACCAAAGGT
Source organism: Heliopora coerulea (assembly GCA_030142905.1). NCBI lineage: Eukaryota > Metazoa > Cnidaria > Anthozoa > Scleralcyonacea > Helioporidae > Heliopora > Heliopora coerulea. The sequence continues at coordinate 507,278 of JASJOG010000194.1, read as the reverse complement.
TACTTTTTGGTCAAATTTTTACACCTAAAATTTTCAACGTAATTTCGCTCAAAAACCACTCAAATCACTGCAAAACTACTTTCTATGCAATAAACTTTCATATTCTGCACTTATTTCGAAATGTTGAAAAGTGTCGAAAAATTCATCAAAAACCATAAGTTAATCCCTTTACTTTTTCGTGAAATATTTCGACCTCTGAAAATCAAATCAATTTAGCTTGAAATGATTGAAATAAGCAGAAGACGTATTTATTTGGCCTAAGCATTCAAATTTTAACCGTTTTTCGAAATGTTGAAAATTGTCGGAAATGCGCCAAAAACCAAAGGTTATCCCGTTTACTTTTTCGTGAAATTTTTCGACTTCCGAAAATGAAATATATTTAGGCTGAGATGATTCAAATAAGGAGAAAAGGTACTATTTTGGCCTAAGCTTTCATATTTGAACCGTTTTTCGAAATGTTGAAAATGGTCGAAAATTCGCCAAAAACCATAGCTTAACCCCTTTTCTTTTTGGTGAAATTTTTCGTCCTCCGAAAATCAAATTAATTTAGGCTGAAATGATTGAAATAAGGAGAAAACGTATTTACTTGGCCTAAGCATTCATATTTTAACCGTTTTTCGAAATGTTGAAAATGGTCGAAAATTCGCCAAAAACCATAGGTTAACCCCTTTACTTTTTCGTGAAATTTTTCGACCTCCAAAAATCAAATCAATTTAGCCAGGAATGATTGAAATAAGCGGAGAACGTATTTTATATGCGTAAACATTCATATTTTAACCGTGTTTTGAAAGGTTTAAAATAGTCGGAATGTCGCCAAAAACCATGGGTTAACCCCTTTACTTTTTGGTAAAATTTTTCGAGCTCCGAAACCAAGTCAATTTAGCCTTAAATTAGTTAAATGAACGGAATAAGTACGGGTTGTTTCCCGAAAGATTCGTAGAAAGACCTTAATACGAATGGCTGAAAATTGTGGAAAATTCGCCAGAAGCGATATGTTAACACCTTTACTTTTTAGTGATATTTATAAATAATAAATTCCTGCTAATGACTAACAGCTGAGCATTGGACTGACAGAGCGTTAGTAACTTTTCTAGAGAATCTCATTTTGTTTCTCCCAAACACGAGTTCGTAGAAAAGCCAATATAATTGAGATGGTCAGTATAACTCTTTGATTGCGGTAGCTCTCTTCTTGACGAGTAAAATTGCCTGGTATTAACGTAAGATAACAGACTTATCGCGCCGGGAAAGACTTCCTGCACCAAGAAGTGCAACATAACTTTTCTTCTCTCTGTCAGGCAAATCATTAGTCCGCAGGCTATTGAATCATAGACCTACCGACAAAACTTTATATCCTTTCTGTCCGGGTAGGTCATTTATTTTTTGCTCTGGCTAGCGCAAGTAGGTTTAACTCGCCAAAGTAATACGATTGTGAAGAGTTAATAATTATATACTGATGGGTATAACTCCGATGATAGGGGCACAGTACCGATGGTCTCTCATTGGCTGCGCATGTTCGACGGTCTTGAAATACTGTAATCAAAATCAGTTTACACATGTCGTCGTAAACGCTTTGCCACTATTATTCCCCAAGCCGTTTAGTTTTCGACATGCTTATACGATCATATTGGAAAACCGTCAGTTGGACGCCATGCTGTGGGATTAAATGGAAAGAATGATGAAAATCAGAGCCTAGCTCAATACACAAAGATGAATGGTGTATTGAGCTGGACTCCGATTTTCATCATTCGATTAAGATTTTCGCCCGAAAAATCATTGGTATAAATGGAAAGAAATTAAATTAATAGATCTGATGCCGTACAAATCAGTTGATTTCATCCATATATATATATACATATATATATACATTTACATATATATATGTGCGAGTTAAAAATGTCTAATCCAGGCGTATTGTGAGATTTCTTGAACGTGGTTCTCCAGATTTACGGTTTTGGTCTTGAGCTTTCAACTCGATTCATCGAGCCGTCGTCACTTATATATATAAATATATATATATAGATATATATATATATATATATAGATATATATATAAATAAATATTACATATATGTGTATATATATATATATATTTACATATATATGCAATATTTAAAAACCGAGCAGGAGGGCTTTATCGGGATTTAAAACACGAGGCGATAGCCGAGTATTTTAGACCCGATAAAGCACGAACTGCGAGGTTTTTAAATGTCTTCTAAAATGAACCTCCTAATACGCTAATTCGTGAAGAAAGTTGGAAATTTATCTTTCGTAAGCCAAAAAAATTGAACTTCTTCTGCAAGTATAAAGGTACACGTACTTTTATCACATATATAGATCTGACACGCTTATGATTTTCTTGTCTTTTCTCCTCTTGAATTAATAATGAATTTTAGAAATATATATATATATACATATTACTATTGTCCATTTCCTTATTTCATTTCATATATATGCATATAGGTATATGTATATATGCATATGTATATATGTATATGTATACATACGTACATATACATATAAATATACAGCAAATTGCATAAATTTTGGCAAACATAAGCACATCGTAAAAAAAGTATGTATAGGTAAATCTGTAACTGTGAATGTTTTAATCAACCTTAATAAATTAGACTGACCAACGAATGTACCAAAAAGCACATAGTATATCTTCACTGACCATTAAGGTGAGAATAAAATGAAGATACAGTGGTCTTGATATGTTCGTCATAATTTCTGTATATATATACACACACACACGTGTGTGTGTGTGTGTGGGGTGGGTGGGTAAAAGTTGTGTTGACAACAAAAAGATATCAGTATGTATGAAAATCATACATACTTTTATTTATGGGCAAAAATAAAAACTTAGAAATAAATAGCTTTTCTTTGCTGTCTCAAACATAAGAACAGGACATTAAAGTTTTTATTATTTTTGCCCATTTCCTTATTTCATTTCATATACCGCTTTGCGCTGATACGCATAAAGCATTGTGTTTTTGCTCGTAGTTCGACGCAAAGTGAAACTATATACATACATACATATATATATATATATATATATATATATATATATATATGGCAGAGGTACAACATAAACAATAACCGTAACCGAACTGCAATTATACGTAAAACAGCACAAGTGATATGTATTAACGTGGTTTGACTTCATTTTATACATTATGTTTTGGGAATATAACTCAAGAACGGGATATTCATAGAATTGGCATTGATTATATTCCTCTTCTTTCTCTCCATATTATGTAAAAATACTCCTCGAAGATGGTGTATTGAGCTGGGCTCTGATTTTCATCATTCGATTAAGATTTCCGCCCGGAAAATCATTGGTATAAATGGAAAGAAATTAAATTAATAGATATGATGCCGTACAAATCAGTTGATTTCATCCACATATGTATATTGCACATATATATATATATATATATATATATATATATATATATTTAGAAATTTTCTTTGGGTAAATTTTCTGCCGTAAGCAGATTTAGGAAGATTCTTTCCAACACATTTGTCCGTGTTTTCGTTTCCTGATATTTTTCTATAATAAAACTTAGTTCTGGCTATCACGTTGTTTCAAAAAAGCAAGTTCAAATTAAATTGCGGTTTGACTGGCCTTAAAACTCAGATTGAACGACGGTACTTTAACCAGACTTTCTGCACCCTGCAGGTTCTTGAAGCACTGGCTTTAATAGACCGCGTTCTGGTCAACGCAGCGCGCAAATAAAGCACCTGGGTACGAGTGTACAAAAGACAGTATAACTATATCAAACCAGTCACCTGAAAAGCATTAATTGGATTACTGAAATCGGTAATTTCGAAAGATTTTGTTTTGAAAATTATTATGATCCGCAGCATGCGTCTTTCATTGCGTCACGGTATTGGCACTACCATTTCTCTCGGTTAAAGGGAAAATTTCTCGTTCCAATTTTTGCCACATGGTAATAAACCTGACCAAGTTTGAGTGTTAGTGGAGGAAATTCTTTCTCTAGAATCAAGGATATTTTTGTAATTCTTAGGTCAAGTTTGATGTTTGTCGCTGTCAAGACTTCGAAGTTTTTTAATAGTTGTGTCCCACAGCTTCTTACGCTCTCGATCGCTTCTTTTAAGTTGTCCAACAAAGGTTTTCTTTTTGTCCGTTTCTGCGTTCAATCTGTTTAAAAAGAGCAAGAAAAGAGATGAAGCCTTAAGCCGTTGTGTTGAAACGTTCAGAATGCTTACACTGTTATAAAATAAGACAAAACAAAGCACAACAAACAACAAAATAAAATAAGGTATGATAAGACACTACAAGATAAGATGAGATGCATTGAGATGAGATAAGCTGCGATAAGTTACGATAAGATACGATCAGGTACGAGGTGACACGATACGATACGATTAGATACGATATGACACGACAAGATCCGATAAGATACGGTAAGATAAGACACAATAAGATTAGATGCGACACGATGAGGGAAAATACTACAAGATACGATACGGTACGATAAGATACGATAAGACACAATAAGATACGATAAGAGACGATATGATATAAGATAAGATAAGCTAAGCTAAGCTAAGCTAAGGTAAGCCAAGCTAAGGTATGCTAAGCTAAGATAAGCTAAGCTAAGGCAAGGCGAGGCAAGGCATGGCAAAAAACATTATTAATTATTTTACCGTATTTTAAGCATCAATAATTCTTAACTAAAAAACTCTTAACTACTACATTCCATAGCGCGCAATATCTACAACGAATCAGGTTTTTTCAATATTGTCGCGAG